>SNVD02007389.1:0-28575 GCA_013180625.2 Boswellia sacra | reverse complement strand
TTTAGTTAATTGTTGCTGGAAATAACAAATTCAATTAGAATCAATCCTCGTGGGAACGATATCTTACTTATCACTTTATTACTTGTGCGACTAGTATACTTGCTAGTTTCGAACGCATCATGTTTCCTCAAGCTGTTGCACAACTGAACTCGAAGCATGGAATAATCAAATTAAACACAAGAAAAGAAAAGAAAAGAGTAGAGACGAAACTAAAGACACATAAAAGAGATAACAACACAATAACAAACAAAAGTAAAAAACAAGTAAAAACAAATAAAAACAAATAAGACAGATGTCAAAGATAGATAAAACCTGATCAATTTGATGGCCTACGAAAGGAATCTCCTCGAGAGACAAAAATCGATCATTATTACCTTATTTTATTTTTCTTTTCTTTTCTTTTATTTATTTTTCAAAAACATTAGGTTGCCTCCCAATAGCGCTTGTTTAACGGTCCTCAGCCCGACGTTGGGTTCCATCATGGGAGGATCCAATCTCCGCTGTGCTTCTCTATGGCTGGATCCTTCTTCGAACAAGATGGTGCAAGCATATGCTGGCCTGATGTTAGCACTCGTCCACTTAAAGCTGTTTTGTGAACTCTAAGTACTCGGACGCGTTTCTCTTCTTGTAGTGGTGCAAGGCCCATTTCTATTGTAACTAGCAAAGGATCTTTGTCACCCAAAAACACATGCCTCAAATAATCTGGAAGTAGCTTAAGCTCCAAGGTATTGGCTTTCATCACAGAAGGAAGAAGTTTCTCATTAGATAAAAGCAATTCAATGTACGAAACATCATACCTGTTTGTGATTATAGCTATAGTCTCATCTAAGCATGCCATAGCTTCCTCCATTTCTTTGGACAATTTGTATCAACCTTCTTGTTCTTTGGAATTTTTTTGTCCCTATGAGCTCATTAATAGCCATTTCCAATCCATCCTTGCGAGTTAACTCAAAACATTGTTGTGGCAAAGAATCAATAATGTCAACTGCAAAAACAGAATGCAAGTCACTAGGGTACCTCATTGACTCGAAAATATTGAAACGGATCACTTTGCCATCAAACTCCATGGTGAAAGTGCCATCATAAACATCAATCTTGGTTCTAGCATTTTTCAAGGATGGTCTCCCTAAAAGAATCGAAGTTGAATTAGGAGATGTCTCATCCTCTATTTTAAGGACACAGAAGTTTGCTAGGAAAACCAATTGATCCACCTGCACAAGCACATCTTCCACAACTCTTTTGGGATATGCATTAAAATGATCAGCAAGTTGAATGGTAATACCAGTTTTCGCAAAAGGTCCAAGATTTAAAGAAGCATAAATAGAATATGGCATGACATTAATAGATGCTCCTAAATCTAACATAGCTATTTCAAACTTGGTATTACCAATGGTGCATGGAATGGTGAACGTACCTGGATCTTTGCATTTCGGAGGAATTTTTTTTTGTAATACAGCTGAAACATTTTCTCACACACTTACTTTCTCATTCCCTTTTAAATTTCTCTTATTGGTGCATAACTCCTTGAGACGCTTTGTATAATGAGGTACTTGCTCGATAGAATCCAGATTTGGTATATTTACCTCGATTTTGTGAAAAGTCTCAAGGATTTTCTGTTCTTGTTCCTCCTTCATCGATTTTGCAAATCTACTAGGATAAAGTGGAGGAGTAACATATGAAGGAATGGGAGTTATAGGATTTACCTGAGAAGTCAATGTTTTGTTCATGGTGGATGTGGTGTCATCTCCTTCATCAGTTTGTGATTTTCCTACCAAGACATCTAATTGCTCTCCACTTTGCGAAGTTATCGCACTAGCGGTCTCGCTTGGATTGATCACTGTTTGGGAAGATAATTTTTCTGAGTCTTGGCCCTCGAATTTGCTCATGCTAGTAGCCAATTGTCCCATTTGATTTGCCAGGTTTTGGATACTTGCCCCAGTTTCCTGCTGGAATTGCATTGTGTTAGTGGCAAGTGCATTAACAATATCCTGGAGTGACATACCTGAGTTTTCTGGAGCTGGTTGTGGTGCTGGTTGTGGCATTGGTGGTGGTTGCATTTGAAATGGTTGCTGCACTCTAGGTTGATTAAAACCTTGTGGCTGATTTGGTATGGCATTTGGGATGATTGATTGATGATTCCAGTAATTAAAATTAGGGTGATCTCCCCATCCGACATTGTAAGTGTTAGAGAAGGGATCATACCATTGCCTTGTTTGTCCTGGAAATCCACCCATGGCATTGGCTTGTTCCATATCTTCTTCTTGTAAAGTTGGATACATGTCCATTGGATGCTCAATGGTAGAATATACCCCACATGCATAAGGTTTCTGCATATGTCCTACAGCCATGTTTTCCACAAGAGAGGTTAGCTCAGAAAGTTGTTGTTCAATGTTCGGAGTGCTTACCTCATTTACGCTCCATGGTAGTTGGGGCTCAAATCCGATGCCGAATTGTTGGAAGTTTACTGCCATGTCGCCTAAACACAAACAATCAGAAAAGAAAAACAAAAAAAACACGAATCAACAATGAAAATAAAATAACAAATCGATTAGAAAATCAATCCCCGGCAACGGCGCCAAAAACTTGATGCGTTCGAAACTAGCAAGTATACTAGTCGCACAAGTAATAAAGTGATAAGTAAGATATCGTTCCCACGAGGATTGATTCTAATTGAATTTGTTATTCGAAAGCAAAAACATAGTAAATGGGGGGTTTTGTTGATTGATTAACTAAGTGAAATAATAATGCAAACGAAGAATAACAAAACAGAAAGTTAATTCGAATGAAAAATCAATGAGAGAAACCTGGTTAAGGGATCCTTCTCTACCACAAGATATGGATTTGTGAATTAATCATAGAATTGTCATCCAATTACACCATTGAAATTATCAACCGTAGATAACAACAAGCTCTGTTATCCCAATCTTTCCTTACTTTGTTGTTAAATAAAACAGGCTCTTTATTTAATCTCTATCCATTAAACAACCTAGAACAAGCTCTCTAAATTTAATTCAATGGATGCATTATGAAAGAAAGACAGGTTGATCTAAGCAATAAACACACAAGCTCGGATTATTTAACTTAGGTTATATTCTCCAATTGCAATCTCTGATCACAATTTTGCTACTAATGATTAGAAATTCAAGACAATTACGGATCAAGATTTCTAGTCTAGCAATAGACAATATCCAGATTATATTCAGTTGGCCACCCAAATACAATCCAGCAAGCAATCATAAGCATTAAATATGGAAAAATATAAGCAACTTCAATTAGAGAATTCGATAACAATTGCTTGCACAATCAATTCATTAAAACCATATCAAGGGCTTTGAAACCACCCTCAACCAATTCAGATTTAGTTACACATATTCAGATAGAATACAAATACAATACAATATGGAGACATTCCAGAAAATGAAAGGGAAAGGGAAAACTTAGCAAATTTGATGAAATCTCTTAGGATTTGTAGTTCTTCCTCTTTCCAAGCCTTCAATCTCCTTCAAGAACTCCAAGAGATGAGAGAAATCCAAAGATGCAGCCTCCTCCACGTTCTCCCCTCTTCAAGTTATGAAATAAAACCCTAAAATGTGTTTAAATACTCTGCTACAGTAACGTGCTACAGTGTCCCGTATTATACATGCTACAGTGATGTGGAATTACATTTCTACACTTTTCACACTGTTTTGATTACAACTTTCGGTACACTGAATGGATTCATAAACCGTAAATTTCTCCAAAAAGTAGACTTCGAGAGCTTTTCAACGGTATATGATATGTCATCGGGTTCATTGTATATCAATACAATTAAATCCGAGAAGATGGTTGACTAGCAGAGGTGAAAATGAAGGGTTTTACTCCATTTTTGTGCAAGTTGCTCCAAAACTCCTACAAACATCAAAACCACACAAAAACATAAAAATACCAAGGAATATAGCAAAGAAACGTGGACGAATTGATATGAAAATGATATATAAATAGACACTTATCAATAATAAATGATGAATTATGTGTACACTAAACAGCTTAAAAAAGTAGGTATAGTGGTTAGAATGTTATAAAATTTTTTGGGATGAACGGGTTCGAATCGCATCAGTTACACTAGTTTAATTTTTAGAAATTTGCTTAAAGGGTATTTTAGTAATTTTAATAGTTTTGGATGGAATAGTGATGTCACCTAACGGCAAAATTGATGGAAGGGTGGTCCATGATGAGTTTTCAGAACGTCAGGGGTAGGCGGTGATAAAAAAGGGTAAACAGTGAATATAGGTGAAATTAAGCCAAAACCAAGGGGGTGTCTGTGTGATTAGCCCAATTATAATTTTAATAGAAAACAAATAATATTAAACTAATTATAATTCCAATAGGAAACAAATAAAATAAAATAATTTATAAATCTAATAAGAAACAGATAAAACTAAAATAATCATAATTCAAGATAAAAATACATCTAATTCCAATAAATAATAAATCTATTCTCCCAAAGTCAAATCTATTTTAAAAAATTAAAATTAAAAGAATGAAAAATAATTAATAGTATAAATTTAGTAAATAAAACAAAATCTCCTAAATATTTATTTTATACTTATCTATAATTGTTGTCTTGCCTCTAAGGCACAACACAAACCAAACGGGGGAGAGATAAGCGAAATTAGGGAAAATAATTTGTATTCTCAATTATTAATTGACAATAGTTACTAGGAATTTGAAGAACGATAAATTGATAATAATCAATAACTCTATTTATAGCGTCGAATAACTATAAAGACAATTCGAATTGGAATTCAAGTGGGTAAATAACTTAATATTTAATACAATGTATTTCAACTATTAATTTATCTGCTTTCTAAAAGTTATTATAAATGCATTAAATGATTCTCATTATATTTAAAAATTAAAATTATAACTTTAATATATAATAAATGATGTTTACGAATTATCTTAAGGCTCATTTATAAATTTTAGATTTCTAGATGTTTTTATTTTTGTATTAAAGTTTTTGTTTTTAAAATTTAGAAAGAATAATTTTTTTTAATTTTAACGATAATATGTGATTGATATTAATTTAAATATATTAATAAATGTGTATTGTTAAAAATAATATTTTGAAAACAGAAATAGACACAAGCGTTATGGTGGATAAATCATGTATATTGTGATTTTACTTGCTTGAAGTAGTACAAGCTGAATTCATATTTATAAGTACGTAAAAAAGTGCCAAGTTTATTAGTAAAAGAGAGCCATGGGCAGTTGAGCCTATCCCGACCTCTTTCGTTAACAAAATAAACCTTTTTAGTTTATTTATTCTTTTTTTCTTTTACTTGCTAAAATGTGTTTTATGAGAGTGACTAACAATAGTGAAAGCAAAATTATCACACTTTCTAGCAACATAAATAGATGGAGTACAAAGGTCTCCGAAAAGATTGGAATTAATTCTAAGCTTCTTTATTACTGTATCTCACATATATTTTGAGTTTGTATAATTATTTTTATATCTAGTTTGAGATATAGCGTTTTTGCCTCTTTCAAAATTACTTACATGAGCTTGTTATTAAAAAAAAAAAAAAAGTTTACTATCACTTGTAACACCATCAATGCCTCTT
Organism: Boswellia sacra; assembly: GCA_013180625.2. Lineage (NCBI taxonomy): Eukaryota > Viridiplantae > Streptophyta > Magnoliopsida > Sapindales > Burseraceae > Boswellia > Boswellia sacra. The sequence goes on along the minus strand of SNVD02007389.1, from coordinate 22,972 downwards.
CCTGCAGCAGCAATGTTGTTCCCCCTGCGGCTTGCTCTCCTTGCAACGCCACCAATACTTCTTCCTGCAGCGACAGTTCTTCCTTTTGCAACACCATCAATATCATATCCTTTCACAGCTATATCATTCACTTTTTCAACAACAACAACATTTCATCTCCTAATAGCAGTATTAGTTTCTCCTCTCCCAGTGGCACCATTTCCTCTCCCTATAGCACCATATCCTCTCCTAACAGCAAAACCATTTCCTCTTCCAATTACTGCCCCAAATCCTCTCCCAACAAGACCATCAATTTCCCTCCAATAAACACCAATTCTTTCCCTTCCCCTACCACCCTTGAGAAGTATATAAAGTAAAAATAAAAACAATTAGTTTCGTTACTCGATAAAAAAATTTAAAAATATTACAATGGAGTGATGGAGTGTTTACTGGACAACAGAATTGTGTTCTCTTGTTCCCGTACTCTACCATGGTGTGTTTTTGGAAAGAAAAAGAGAGTCCAAGGTTTTTGTTTGGGTAGAAAAATTAAGACATGTGTTACTGTTAGAGGATAAACGAGATTTGGCTATATATTTTAATATGCTCGTTATTTAAAGTTACGTCTTTACCCTTCATAGTTTAATATAATGGAATTTTAATAATAGTAGGGTCATTGATAATATTATGAAAAATGTTAGGGTCATATAAATATTAGATTAGTTCAGGGTTATTTGTAATAATGTGTATGTGTGATTTGATAAATCAAAATAGATTATTCCTATATTTATACTTATAATTGTTTTGTTTTTTAACCCCTTTATTTAGAAGAAAATTATCAAAAATATTCTAAAAATAAAAGTAGGGCTTAAGAGTCAAAAAGCAGGGATTGAAGAGAACTCCTCTAACCCAGAGCCAAACTCAGAAAACAATCCGAACCAATACCTACTCGCAGCCCAACTCCATAATACCAAGCAAAGCCCAACCTAATCAAAGAACACAGCTCAACCAATCCGGGGAAACATAACCCAATAATTCACTAAAGTCACAGCCCAAACAAATCACAAGCCCACAGCGTAGCCCAACCCATTCTAAGAAAACCTACAGTTAACTGACACGGGCCATGTCCCAGCCCAACCAATGTGGCCTAGAGTCCATGCCAGCCAAACCCAAACCAAAAGAATATCATTTTGCCTCTGCCTAGCCTAATTCATTAAAGCCCATAGCCCAACCCAACCAATCCACGATCCTAAGGCCCATCCCAATGGATAAGCACAACCCATAGGGTATAGCCTATGCTAAGTCAAAGCCCAACTTTATTATCAGCCCACAGATAATCTTAGTCCAAGCCAACCCAATTACCTAGCCAACAGCCTACCTGAGCCCACAAGCTAGCCTACCAGGCGAATCCAGGTGAAAGTCCAAAATAGTCAGAACAAGTTTTGATAAAATAATATGGCCCATGCAGGTCTCGAACCTGCGAAAATCCTTAGTCCAAGCCAACCCGATTACCTAGCCAACAGCCTACCTGAGCCCACAAGCTAACCTACCAGGCGAATCCAGGTGAAAGTCCAAAATAGTCAGAACAAGTTTTGATAAAATAATATGGCCCATGCAGGTCTCGAACCTGCGACCTTCGCGTTATTAGCACAACGCTCTAACCAGCTGAGCTAATAGACCGACTGGTGTGTGAGAACGAAGGTTTCTTAGAAGTTAGCAAAAATTAATAAATATTATTTCACACGCTCGTGAGCTATTGATTATATTATCTAGTGAAAACGTAAAAGAGTGTAACGACTGTAATGAGCTTATTGAAAAGAAAATTGTATAACAACGATGATTTTCTACAGAGTTGAGTTATATGAATCCAAAAATATTAGATAAACCTTTTTCTAAGTATATCATACTAAAGTTTTTAAGGTTTTTGGAGAGGATTCTCAAATTAAACAAATTATAGGTGTTTAGTGGGCAAGTCATTCTTCTATATATTTAAGTAATGTTAATTGTTTATGTAACATGTAAAGAATCATTTTATAGTACTATATAGAGTCTTTACATGTTACAGTTGTGATTAGTACTACACATATAATCTATCCATATAACCAACTTTATGTAATCTAAAAAACTGTATAACTTTATTGCATGTCTTGTAATGTCCGTAATCTGATTCAATGTAGAGGTAATTAAGTATGTTTCCCGTAGTGACCTAATTATATTATAATGAGGCTATTTATGTTATTTTAGAGTTTATCTAGTACTATTATTAATAAATGAAATTTTATTTGGATTTAAATTAGGAAGAGATGAGAAGTGATTATTCTTATTCCCTTAATAACACATATATAATATTCGTAAGTTATCTTTATCCAACGTGTATGTGTGTATATATAATGCAAAAGCTAGAGTTTAGACGTGAAGGCTAGGGTTGAGGCACTGAAACTTAGATATTTTAAAGGTAAACTCAAATATTTGAAAGTTAAACCCATGATTTTTCTAGTTTGATTTATTGATTATATGCTAGGATTATTGTAGCTAAGACTCACACTAGAAATTTTGTAAAGGTTTAGGTAACTATTTGGAATTGCTGAATTTATTTAAAACCCTAGATATCAAATTTCATTTTTAATATGTTATTCTAGCATGAAAATGAATCTATGGAATTTTATTTCACATAAGGTTGATATTTGAATTTATTATGAATTTTCAAAGTTCTGTTGAAAATCTGAAAATCTGGAAAACTATAGATTCTTTATTTTTACGAATTACAAAATTATTTTACATATGCTAGAGACGTCAAAAAATTCTAAAATTTTAAATTATGTCTTTTTAACATTATTTATTTTTTCCGTAAATTTTTGTCTTTTTTAGACTTATAGATCAATTGTTATAAAATTCTGAAGTTGAACATTCTAATCTGGAACTTTTGGACATAACTCACTAGAAGGAAACGAATATCCTTCAAAAATAGTTTTTGACCTTAAATTGTTTTGGGGAATTTTCTACAGAATCTTTTGTATGTCTAGTTTACTCTACAAAATCCCCGGCTAATTGGGTTGTATTTGAAGTTTCTAAAATTTCTATAGTAGCCACTGCTTAGTGAAAGAAACATAATCAGAACGGTTTGGGTTAGGAACTTTTGTAAGAGTTCTGCAGCATGATTAAGGTTCTAAGGTTATGATTTTGTTGTAATAATTTTTGGTTATGATTCCATAGGATTTTTATTGGACAAGTAGGAGCTAGTATATTATCTTTTGGATCGATTAAGGTAAGTAACATCATACATGTATTGCGTTACAAGTGTAACATGTTTTCAGTGAATAAGTAGTGATGCTATGAAGTATTTTGATTTGAAACTATATGATTTACTTGTTGTTTTAGAATAAGAAAATAATGCAAGAGATTTTCAATAAAGTTTTCAACTGTTTCTCAAATAACCTTTTTTTGCTTAAAATCGTATTTGGTAAAAGGAAGTTTCGTGTTATTTATTATGGTCTTAGGATGATTTTGACTCATTGTCCATAGTCTGAATATTACTATGATATGAAATATTTGAAATCTGGACCCAGCTATTGTATTAGTGTGCACACGACTTCTGAAATCTGGAGCAGATCGTCGGGGTTACGGGTAATATTATGTGAAATTTTGGACCGAATCACTGGGGTTACGAGTGATACTATGTAACATGAGTTATTGATTGTTTTCTCTAAAGTTTTGATGTTATGATTTGTTATATCTCTGTTTTCTTTAGAGAATGTGTTCTGTATTGAAATTATTGAACTATGAGCTAAATGTTTCGATTATAATCGTTTTAAGATATAAAAATGTTGTGTATGAGTTACTTACCGAGTTGACAGCCCACCCCTTGTCTCTAACATTTTGTAGATTAGACTTAGATGTGTTAGTTGAGCTTGGTGGTTGATTTTTTGAGATTTAATTAATTTCGGAGTTATGCATAAAAAAGAAGACTTTATTTTTTTATTTTTTTATTTGGGACTTGAGTTTGTCAGACTTTATTATTATTATTATTATTATTATTATTATTATTATTATTATTATTATTATTTATTAAAGAGATACTTAGATGTTTCTTTACGTTAATTTCACATTTACTTTTCTTATTAAGATGGTTTATTGAAGTTTTGTTCTAGAGATTTATTGATAGTTTTCCCTAGTCTATAAACATTATTTTGTATATCAGGTTTGGGGCGTTAAATGTCTACCATAAAGTTTTGCACTTTTTACTCTCTCCTTATCATTTCTAAAGCTTCTATCTCATTAAGGAACAATTATTATTATTATTTTGTCATTTATTTTTGTAAGCTTATATGTATAGTTTTCATCCTCTTGATCCTCAACACCATTTGGTAAAAAATCATAAAAATTAATGTTGGTATATCCTGTAAAATGAGTATAAATTTAATAGCAATTACTCTAAATTAATAACCAAATTAATCTATATGTATAACTCACTGATTAAGACCAACGTGAAGATAAAATTAATAGGAAACATTTGACACATGCATTAACTAGACTATATGCTATCCATTTCTAAACAAGATATCAATTACTCCAAATGACAAAAGAATTAAATAGAAGAGGAACCATGCATATCTTCACTTCAAACTTAGTAACTTCTTGGCAATCTTGTAGGTAGCATAGGCATCGACTATTGCACACTCAATCTGATCTTTTGTGAGAGTCCTAAAACACCAATCAGCCTCCACAATGCTTAATGGCCTTGGCTTCCATGGTTGCAACAAAACTTCACTTGACAAGTCTCTTACACCATATGCAATAAGGTAAGGCTCATGAAGTACATTAGCAGCAGTTTCACTCAAATCCACCGTATTAATAATATCAGTATGGTATTGTTTTTTCAGCTTTTCTAGGTCTTTTTCATACAAACACCAGCAAATACTTATGTCTCTATTAAGGAGTAAATTATGCAAGGTAAATTATAGTTATCATCAAACTTGATAACAACCAATTCATCAGGAAAACACATGCATTTCTAACAAATGGTTTATATAACTATTCATTGTACATTAAACCCAGCAATGGTGTATATGGTTTTCACTATTTATATGAGTAGGTAATGACTGGATTCTTGAATTCATGGCCTTGAATGCACGACTGTCGTTAACGCATGATGAATGCTTTACTGAGCATTAACACTGCGTAAGCCTGATATTTGAATCATTATTTTCGATGTTGCTATGATGATTGAAAAAGTTATAATCAGTGAACAAAAAGAGTAAATTTTAAGAATATGCAACAATATTTTCATAATTTATACATTTTGGTGATACACAAGTTGCTATATGATTCTGGTAACATTAGTGGTGTAATCCTTAACATATTTGTCATGACCTTAAAATGCGTAACTATATACACTATCTACAATAATATTAGGACACCTACAATATAATACTTAACATTCATATACAAATATTGTTCCTTATTAATCAGATATCATAACAAAAACAATTTCTAAAGTTAGAAGAAAACCATTAGAGACAACAACTAAACAATACGCCCTATACTTTTAAAACATTAATATCTTCATACTTCAACCAAATAAATTACATATGTCGAGGAACAAATTATGTGCAATATTAAACCCTTTTTCACTTATTACTTGGTAAACTCTTTGTAACCTTGTAAGTAAAGGCATCAACAGTTGCATATTTAATCTGTTCATATGTAAGAGTATTCACAGACCAATCAGCCTCTACCATGCTCAAGGTGTTTGGGTTCAGATGTTATGGTAAACTTTCACTAGCCAACTCTCTAGCTCCACGACTATATGTACCATGGTAAGTCGGGAGGTAAGGTAAAGAAGTTGCCAATTCGTTTAAGTCCACCTTGTTTCTAATTTTAATCATGTATTCTTCTCTTACCATTTTTAGATCTTTTGGGATTTTAACACTAGCAAAAAAAATGTCTTTCTTAATAAACAACTTGCTGAGTTCTTCAATTAAAGATTGTAGATACTAATTGAGGTTTATTAGCAAAAAAGAAGTTTGATTGCATAACCTGAGTAAGACAACTCTTGTTCCCTTCTTACTGGTTTCTCTAGAGTGAATCAATGACCATTATGTATCAAAACCAACAATATTGTCATGGTTGCATAGGGGCTCCTAAAACCTTTTGAGCTAATTTCCACTATGACTTAAGATCATCTCACTCGTCACTATCATAACAACTATAACCCAAAAAATTTTCCTGAAAATGCATCTTCAGTCTTTACTCTTCAGTGAAATGTCATCCTGACCAAGAAAACATATATGGACTAACTTGTTATGCGATGTGTAGATGCAATTTAGTTTATCTTAGTTCCATAAAATTGGAAAGTATATATAAAAATACAAACCTAAGATATAAAAGTCATTTACAAAGGGATAGACTAACAAGTTAATTTGTTTATCAATAAAGATGGAAAGAGCTGCATGCAACCATTAAGTAATAAAGCAATAAGGCCTTTTCTAAATTACTAGTTAAAACATGACCTAATTACCTTAGAGATGTTGCATTTAATACAAGCAATAAAGGTGCATTCCTCACACTAATAAACATGATGCTAGGTATGAGGGTACCTTCTTATCTCACAAACATCATAGTCATATTTCTAGAATAATCTTCTACAGCTGAATCCATATTGTTGAGAAAAATGCAGTAACATCTATTACGTGCCTGATATTAAAAGTAGAAAAGAAAAAATGTGAAAAAAAACCCAACCAAAACAAAAGGAAGCAAAAGAGCATGGGGACGGTGGAGAGAACTAATAGATACTTCTTAAGGTGCTAATAACTGAATGAAAACCACTTAATGCAAAGAAGATAGTTGCAGACACAACTAGCATTTCATTGACCCCAAAAGGCATATATAAATCAAATCAATAATACAGGATTGGGTGAACATATCTACAAAATCATCTTATCAGAGTACGTGTGCAAGATAGGATGCAAATTATCCAATAGAAAGTTTAAATTGATAGGTTACTATGGCAAAAAGTAACGCAGAAAAATTGACAAGGGAAAAAATGCCTTGTGTAACATTGCTCTGCCTCAAAGTGTTTAAGTAAAGGATATAACCTATGCCTCTAAAAGAATTGTTGGAATAAAGAAGCAGAACATATAAGTGAAGAGGAACTAAAAGATACCTCTTGATGTCCACACTCAAGCCTAGTCCCAATAAATACTAGAGCTACAGCATAAGAGTTAACTACGACACCAAGCCATAGAATTTGCTGATAACAGATTGACATTACACCTCAGAATAGAGGAGAATAAAAAGGCAAAAAAGGGAGACAACAAAGTGGTCCCTAATAAAATTAGCGACTAATTTCCCTATTTATGCCCTATTATATATATAAATTTATCTATCCTAACAATGTAAAGATAAGTCTGTCCCAACAACGTGAAGATAATTGTAGTAAGAAAAAAAAGATTCTACCACTCCAAAATGAAGGCATGTTCTTCTACATGACATAAGAATGTATAGAATTCCATATTTCCCCTTCAATAAAAAGAGCTTCTTTCAACATATTCCTTCTGTTTCTAATAAATGCTACGACACAACAAGACAAAAGAGACATCAAATTAATTAGTCTCTTAAAGCTAGAATCAATCTAAACACAGTCCTTATTAGGGATGGCAAAATCCGGGGCCGGGGCCGGGGACCTTCGGTACCCCAAAATTTTTTTTTTGGGGCCGGGTCTGCGGTACCCCGGGCGGGGCCGGGTTCTCCAATAACCCAGGATTAAAACCCGGGTTAATTTTTTTTAATTCTGATGCTCTTTTTTATTATATATATATATGACAGCGAAGTTCTATGTAAAATAGTTTGCAGCCTAGTGGATGCCCGTGGTTATTAGATATAGTGGGTGATGGGTTCGAACCCCAGGGGCTGCAGAAAATTTTTAACATAATTTCCTTGGACGGGTGGCAAATATATATATATGGGGCAGCGAAATTAAATGTGAAATGGGTTGCAGTCCAGTGGTAACGTGTCATGTCCATACATTAAAAGAGGCGAGTTCGAATCTTGGAGGCAGCAAAATATTTTTTACATACCTTCCTCGGAGATGGGCTGGGCTTGAGCTAAAATTTAAATGAAGGGTGAAATGTGGGAATTAAAAACTGACAGGACTTAAAAGTATTTTTATATAATATAATTTTAAAATTTCAATTACATCCCTTGAGTTTAATTCTGGATCCCCGACCCCAGCCCCCCCACCCCGAGCCGGGGCGGAAAAATTCTCCCTGACCCCGGGTGGGTCAAATTGACATCCCTAGTCCTTATATCTACCCTAAGCAGACAATATGAGTCACCCACTGAGCCTCCGATATAAACATTCAGTTTCTTTCTTAATTCAATCACTTCAAAGATGTCATCTCTGCAGCCACTCCTCCAAAAATGGGTTCCCCACTATCATTGTTGGTCTACCTAATCCAATCAACACAATATCATATCATAAACTACACTAAAGCATATAATGGATTTAAAATAAAAGAACAAGAATAAAGCGACATAAAAAGTAAAGTAATAAGCATAAAGTAAGAAAATGAGCAAATATCACGCATGAATTGAGTGACATTGTTTTTGTATGGTCAAATGGAAACTAAGACACTCATTTACAGATTAAATGATGTCTTTTATATTTAAAATGGACCACAAATAGGATAATCACCTATGGTCTAGGTGTCATCCAATATATATATATACATATATATATATATATATATATATATATATATATATTACCTCTTTATTTATTGGGTGACATCCAAAATATGAAAGAAATGGGACGACCATCCATGATTTGGATAACATTGACAATTCAATATTAAAATAAACAATAAATAAAGGGGCAATAATTAAAATGGTCATAAAGCAAAGAACGAAAAAAATAAAGAGACAATAATTAAAATGAACATAAAATAAAGAGCCATGAACAAAATAGGCAATAAAGTAAAGAGTTAATAAGTAACATAGAGAAAAAAAAGACATAAATAAAATAAAGCAGAGAGGTATGAATAAAATAGGCAATAAAGTAAAGAGTTAATAAGTAACATAAAGTTAAAAAAGACATAAATAAAATAAACAATAAAGCCAAGTGGCAATAATAAAAATGAACATAAAAAAGCATGAACGATAATAAAAATAAGTAACAGACTAAAAAGAAGAATGAAGGTAGAGTGGTGGTCCCCTATCTACCAATATAGGTCCACGGCCACTCCTCCATGTTCAGTTAACACCAAAATACACAGACAAAAATAAATGTTGATTATAGAAAAATAATGCAATGCAAAGTAATATGAAAAAGAGCTAAAAATGATTAATATGAAGGGAAATATGATGATTTGCCCTTGACCTTACTAAATACTGTGAAATGGTGATTGAATGTTTGGAAAACTCACTGAAAATCTCAAAAAAACCACTTCAAAGAAAGGATTTCTTGAACGTTTTTGGTTGAATATGGGTTGGATTTGGGTTTATTTTTGGTTGAATATGGGTTGGATTGGGCTATTTTGGTGGTTATATATGTGGAGAAAAATAAGAAATAGATGAAAAATGGCCTTTGTTTCGTTACTCTAGAAAAAAGCTAAAACTGGAAAACTGCCGAAAGTCCCCTGAAAATGGAAAAAAACTGCTACATTTATAGGAAAAGGAGAGAGGCACACGTGTAGCACACACGTACGCCTCTTGCTTTTGCCTTCTTTTAGCTGTTGCTTTGTTTGCTTCAGATGTGGATGTAATTCTTCAGACGTAGCTCAATTTCTTCAGATGTGGGAGAAACTCTTCAGGCGTAGTTCAATTTCTTCAACTGTGGCACATTTTGCTTCAGACATGGGAGAAATTCTTTAGGTGCGTGAGGCCTTATGTAGCTATGGGCTTTGTTTGTTTTGGGCCAAGAGAAGTTTTTAGGCTTTTTCTATGGTGGGCTATGTGTTTTAAGGATTTTTACAAGGCTTTAGTGTCTTTTCCAAATCAACATTCCATTTCGGCCTGTATTTTGGTTATCGCCATCGAACTTAAAACAATATACAGAATTTTCATGCTTACAGACGCCCAACTTCCTGTCACAATGGTGCTGTAGCCCTTGGTGAAGAGCGTTGCGGCTATGTGACTAAAACTGACAGCATTGCTGAAACAGCCCTTTTTTGGGCCAACTATCAAGAGCCCAAGCCCATTAATTTATAATCTAATAGAAGCCTAACCCATTTAATTTTTTTAACTACCCAACCCAATTTTTTTCAAAGCCCAGCCCATCCTCTCATATTTTTTTTACATTTATATTAGATAGGAAAAAAAAATAAAAGAAAAATCCAGAAAAGAGAAGGGAGAGACCGGGAGAAGAGAGGAGAATGGGGGAAAGCCAAATTGAGGCTTGTGTGAAAAGAAAAATCAGGTAATTTTCATAATTCCAAGACAATATTAAGTTATTTTTGTATTTTTCATGCAAGAGGATTGGAATTTAAGGAGATATTTGGATGTTTTATAATTTTTAGAGAGAGAATCTAGAGAGAGAAGGAGGATCAAGATGGAATTGAAGTCTTATTTAAGGTAATTGATCATTTTCTTGATGTGTTTATGGTTTGTCTTGGTGAATTTGAAGGTTTAAGATGTTGAAATTAAATTTAGGGTTCTGTGAACAGTAATAATTCCGAAAATTCTTGCAATTTATTGGCTTTGAATCTGATTCTGAAATTTATATATGTTAAAATAGACATCATAAGGATTTGTTTAAGGTTAAAATCACTGAAAAATGTTGAGTATGCAATTTTATATGAATTTTTGAAGGTTACTGTTTAGTACTGGAAATTCAATTTTTCTGCAGAAAATCAATTTTGGGTAAGTGATTTGAGGTATCTAGAGGTCTTCAAAAATTATGAAATTCGGGATACGAGTTTGTGTATATGTGTATTTTAAATCTGGAGATTTTTGTGATTTTACGAATTTATTACAAATTATCATGTATTTTGGAATATGGAGAGGTCAGTTCTGGAAATGAATTTACAGAATTTTTGTATCTAGAAACATGAAGATTTTGAGGTACTTAATGAACTTGGAATGCTATGAAATTTTATATGTTAGTAGATATGTATGTGTATAATGTCTGTATAAAATTTTATACCATTCTGACAAGTCAATTATTTATTAAAAATCAGAGAATAAGAACTGCTCTGTATAAGAAGTGTAGAAATACAATTAATTAGGATTGATTGGATTAAGATATGAAGTTGGATATTGAGAATTTTAAATATTCAAATTGATTACTAATTGAATATGATGTGATGAGCTCTTTTATGATGTTAGGACAAGGAAGGATTAATTCTTGTTAAGGAATGTGGCCGGATAGGCGGAATGTTGATTTTGGAATCAAATCCGAGCTAACCGAGTTGTGCAACCCAATTAGCGAGTAGATTATGTTTTGAGAATTTCATATTATATTAAAGTGTGTTAAATTTATGGTTTTTCATATGATTTAAGTTATTAGTTTAATTAATTGAGTTATATTAAAGGTTTTCAGAATTGATTATAGTGATTTATGTATTTTGAAAATAAGTGTGTGTAAAGTATTAGATTTTGGATAGAAGGATGGTTATGGGTAGTGCTAGTAGATTAGTTTTTGAATATATAGTAAATGTTGTTTCGATAAGTTTGAGTACAAGAGAAAAATAAAATTAAGGTGAAAGTTGCAGAATGAGTGTATGCTATATGTTGGTGGAAAGTAGAAAGTTTTTATTTATAATTGGAAAAGAGACATTTATAATTAAATGAATTAGCATAGAAAATTGAGGTATTATGTTATTTTCTTTAAATAAATACATATGTTGAAGAAATGGTGATTTTGGTTAACAAACTGATAAGTGATTATATATTCAAAATAATAGCAAATTAAAAAGAAAAAGTTTTGGAAAGTAGAATTTAAATTCTGTAGGGGTGACAATGCAAAATTTTAAAACTGTCCAAGCAGGGGTGAATTGTAAATTTAGAAAGCTGTTCTAGAAATTGTAGGGACCTGAATGCAGAATTATGAAAAATTTAGAATAGAAAAAAAGATTTAAGTTAAAGTATGATGTACGAGATTTTGAGATAAAAATATAAATTATGATTTATAGTGAGATGAAAAGTATTTTATTTTATGGATATTTTAGAAAGTTTTAGAAAGAGTAGAAGATTTATTTTTCTGGATAATTATAAATATGTTTTAGTATTTACGTAATTATATTTATTTAGCATTTTATATAATTTCTGAGAATTTTAGCGAATTTAGAATAATTCAAATTAGTTTCTTTTGTATTTCTTGAGGGTAGATGGACTCATTTGTTATGCTTGCTTTCAATCGTTAAGATATTTCAAAGCTAGTTTTTAAAATAGTTGTGACATGAATTTTAGTTTTTAAAAATTAGTTTTTGAACAAAGACATAACATTTAGAAAAGAAAAATCAGATTTTATATTAGAAGTACATTTTAGTTTTTCAGAAAGTAATATTTTATAAATTTAGAAAAAGTGTGAAAGCATTGATATTTAAAGTTTTCATAGTCATTTGACTCAAGGATTTCTTAAAGTAGTTAGAAATGTTCTTTTAAATGATTGTCTTGGATTAATTCAAATAGTACAAATATTTTCAGCTTTAGCTTGCATAAAATTTTCAGATTTTGATAAATTGCTTGAAAAGAGAGATTTTAGCATATAAAGCAGTTTTTAAATGAAATCAGTTTTTAATGAAAATAAGAAAGTGTAGTCATGTTATACTAAGCTAGTACCCAGATACCCAGACAATTAGTCAGATCACTTAGACAGTGATACAGATAGAGGCCTTTGGGACCCGTTCAGACACACATAGAGGCTTTGGGCCGTGTGATCTGGGCGCTTTAGCCCTTTGGGGGCAGCTATACGCATGCGTATGACTAGATAGCAGGCCTGTGCGATGTTAGATCTCGCCAGGTACAGATAGCTCTACCTGCGTGATGTAGATCTCACCAGGTATGAGGAAATTCAGATAGTTCTGCCTATGCGATGTTAGATCTCGCCAGGCAGGATGAGACAGCTCCAGGGGTACTTGTTTAGTATAATGAAAAGAGTTTTGAATATGTTTATATGAGTTAGTTTGAAAAAGAAGCATTATTCTCAAAAGTTTCTTCTGAAAGAAGATTTTTAAGAAAATTATGTTTTGCATAGTAAATAACTGAAGCAATGATTTTAGCATGATCATCAAGAGCATCGTACTATACGATTGAAGATGATTATTTTGTTGTTTTAATTATAACTAGTATTTTGATGAATTTAGTCATTCAATAGTTATTTACTATAAAGTTTTATGACATTTTAGATGATAGGAAAGTTATAGATTATAAAGACTATATTTTTTATATAAAGCAAATATTTATTTTACAACAATATAATTTTTTTTGGATTTATTTACAAATACATTTTTTTATCTCCACTCACTGAGTTTTATACTCACATCTTTGTTTTTATTTTTCTTTCTTTTTAAAATTTTTCCCCTCAGGGTGAAAGCAAAATGTGATCTAGTTAGGAAGTGTGGAGGCCCAGCCACGTGATGGTGCAAGGATAGGTCAAGGTTGTAATAGTTAAATTGTTTTATTTAAATTTCATTTGTGAATGTAATGGAAATTATTTCAAGTTTGTTCCATGAGAATGACAAGAATTAAGAAACAGTCAATAGTGCACAGTTTTAGGCATGATTCGCCCGTGTAGCTAGGGGTGGGTCGTGTCAATTTGGTATCAGAGCATGGTTAGGATTCTGTAGACTTTTACTATATCAAATAGAAGTATTTGCTTTGGAAAGATATAGTTACCTGTGGAAGCATCATCAAACTTAGACGTGGCAGCCTCATATGAACATAGTTGGAGAAATAAATTGGCTTAGTCCTAGTAGCTCAGAGAGAGATTATTTAGTTATGACTTAGTTATGACGTTAGATACTTATCTTAGAAATTTGTTGCTTACCTAGTTGTTTTACGATGTAGCTGTTTGTTCTATGTTAGTATTTTGAGTTGTTATGATATGAACAGGAATATTCGATATAAGACTAAATAGTTTTATCAAGCATTGTGGATTAGGGGATTTTTGTATAGCTTAATTTTTGAGTTATGTTAGTGCTATTAATTGTGATGATTTTCATATGAAAACTGAGATTATATGAAGAACTGAGTTATGATAATTATAATATGAGGAATTTCATGGTATATGCTATTTTAGAATGCAAGGTATACTGAGGGGGAATTTAGAATCTTATTATTTGCTTGGATGATTTTTTATGATAATTGAGTTATGCATGATATGTAGTATATGATGACATAGGATGATTGAAACTTTTACTTTGAAGCACTGAGTTTTGAGAGCAGTAAGTTGAGATATGAGCATGTGTTGAATGATGGTGACATAATGCCTAGAGTATATCTTTACATAGTAGTGTGAAAAAAAAAATGACGATGAAGTATTTAGTATAGATTCTATTATTGATGAGATAGTGATCATGATTTTAGGGGTTGTGAAAATACTTTTGTGAAGCCTAGAAATTACACTTTTGATGTATTGTCAGAAGTGGGTCATTGTAGCTTTAGTCCAACATATGTGATATATGTGGACAAGTATCTTACAAGAGAAATAAGTGTAGTATATAAGGATTTAAGTGGCTCAATAAGAAAATATAAGGTTGGCTTCGCTTAGTTATGAAAGTAGAACTATATCAATGTCATGACCTAACTAAGATTTTGAATCATGTTAGAAAGTTTTGAAAAGAAGTGATTTGTATGGTTATAAGTTATGAGGTTTTCATGTTATTCATATGACAAAAAGGGCCATAAGGTAGTAATTTAGATTTCCATGTGATATTTCAATATATGCACATATTTATATTTTACAATGTGTCGAGGGAACTATATGTATTTCTATACATTATGGTATGCAAGTGGACTCTTTATCTTGTCTAGATTTTGACATGATTATTTGATTCAACTTATGGTCATGAATAGGTGTACAGTATGTTTTGCAATAATAGTTATAAATTTTTATATATTATTGGCAAGAAGTTAAGTTATTATTGTTGGATTTGTGATGAACAAAGCATTTAAAGAGTTTGAGGCTAATGACATTACATTAGAAGAATATCATGACTGAATTGAGATGAGGACAAAAGTCCATGAAAAAGTTGAGTTGATGGAAATACACATTGAGCGTAGTGTTGTTGTTGATGTTATTATAATAATAATTATTTTAAAAATTTGCAAGTTGGTTAAGTTTGAAAGGCAAAGGATATCTTGTCAGATTTTTATTGACCTTTTTTTTCATAGATGCATCTATAGTCTTTTAGATACGAGTTCCAGACTTATGTACAATTCTTATAAGTGCTTTATCAAGGTTGTGTATTTGAAGTATAAAGAGTGTGCCTTTAGTAATGACTTATCTTGGTTATTGCTTTCCTTTGGTAGCCATAATTATGGTACGTCATGAAAATTTGGCAACTCATTAATTAAATCTAAGAAGTGCAAATATGTATGTGAGAAGTTGATAGGTGTCTATTTATATATCATTTTCATATCAATTCTGTCTATGTTTCTTTGCTATATTCCTTGGTATTTTTATGTTTTTGTGTGGTTTTTGATGTTTGTAGGAGTTTTGGAGGAACTTGCACAAAATTAGAGTAAAACCCTTCATTTTCACATTTGCTAATCAACTAATTTCTCGGAGTTGATTGTATCGATATACAATTAACCGGATAACATGCTATATACCATTGAAAAGCTCTCGAAGTCTATTTTCTGGAGAAATTTACGGTTCACGAATTTATGTAGTGTACCGAAAGTTGTGATAAAAATGGTATGAGAAGTGTATATTTGTAATTCCATATATCACTGTAGCATGTTATTAAATACGGGGCACTGTAGCAAGTTACTGTAGCAGAGTATTTAAACACATTTTAGGGTTTTATTTTCATAACTTGAAGAGGGGAGAACGTGGAGGAGGCTGCATCTTTGGATTTCTCTCATCTCTTGGAGTTCTTGAAGGAGATTGAAGGCTTGGAAAGAGGAAGAACTACAAATCCTAAGAGATTTCATCAAATTTGCTAAGTTTTCCCTTTCCCTTTCATTTTCTGAATGTCTCCATATTGTATTGTATTTGTATTCTTCTTAATATGTGTAACTAAATCTGAATTGGTTGAGGGTGATTTCAAAGCCCTTGATATGGTTTTTATGAATTGATTGTGCAAGCAATTGTTATCCAATTCTCTAATTGAAGTTGCTTATATTTTCCCATGTTTAATGCTTATGATTGCTTGCTGGATTGTATTTGGGTGGCCAACTGAATATAATCTGGATATTGTCTATTGCTAGACTAGAAATCTTGATCCGTAATTGTCTTGAATTTCTAATCATTAGTAGCAAAATTGTGATCAGAGATTGCAATTGGAGAATATAACCTAAGTTAAATAATCCGAGCTTGTGTGTTTATTGCTTAGATCAACCTGTCTTTCTTTTCATAATGCATCCATTGAATTAAATTTAGAGAGCTTGTTCTAGGTTGTTTAATGGATAGAGATTAAGTAAAGAGCCTATTTTATTTAACAACAAAGTAAGGAAAGATTGGGATAACAGAGCTTGTTGTTATCTACGGTTGATAACTTCAATGCTGTAATTGGATGACAATTCTACGTTAATTCACAAATTCATATCTTGTGGCAGAGAAAGAACCCTTAACCAAGTGTCTCTCATTGATTTTTCACTCCATTTACTTTGTGTTGTATTATTGTGCATTTACATTAATATTTCATTTAGTTAATCCATCAACAAAACCCCCCCATTTATTCTGTTGTTGTTTTTGAATAACAAATTCAATTAGAATCAATCCTCGTGGGAACGATATCTACTTATTACTTTATTACTTGTGCGACTAGTATACTTGCTAGTTTCGAACGCATCAAGTTTTTGGCGCCGTTGCCGGGGATTGATTTTCTAATCGATTTGTTATTTTATTTTCATTGTTGATTTGTGTTTTTTTTGTTTTTCTTTCCTGATTGTTTGTATTTAGGCGACATGGCAGTAAACTTCCAACAATTCGGCATCGGATTTGAGCCCCAACTACCATGGAGCGTAAATGAGGTAAGCACTCCGAACATTGAACAACAACTTTCTGAGCTAACCTCTCTTGTGGAAAATATGGCTGTAGGACATATGCAGAAACCTTATGCATGTGGGGTATATTCTACCATTGAGCATCCAATGGACATGTATCCAACTTTACAAGAAGAAGATATGGAACAAGCCAATGCCATGGGTGGATTTCCAGGACAAATAAGGCAATGGTATGATCCCTTCTCTAACACTTACAATGTCGGATGGGGAGATCACCCCAATTTTAATTACTGGAATCATCAATCAATCATCCCAAATGCCATACCAAATCGACCACCAGGTTTCAATCAACCAAGGGTGCAGCAACCATTTCAAGCACAACCACCACCAACACCACAACCAGCATCGCAACTAGCTCCACAAAATTTAGGTACGTCTCTCGAGGATATTGTTAAAGCACTTGCCACTAACACAATGCAATTTCAGCAGGAAACTAGGGCAAGTATCCAAAACCTGGAAAGTCAAATAGGGCAATTGGCCACTAACATGAGCAAATTTGAGAGTCAAAGCTCAGGAAAATTACCATCTCAGCCACTGATCAATCCAAGAGAGAATGCTAGTGCTGTAACTTTGAGAAGTGGAAAGCAATTAGAGATTCCACCAAAGAAATCACAAATTGATGAAGGGGATGATACCACTTCTACCATGAACAAAACATCCACTTCTAAGGTAAATCCTAAAATTTCCATTCATTCATATGTTACCCCTCCACCATTTCCCAGCAGATTTGCAAAATCAAGGAAGGAGGAACAAGAACAAGAAATCCTGGAAATTTTTCGCAAGATCGAGGTAAATATACCACTTCTGGATGCTATCAAGCAAGTGCCTCGTTATGCAAAATTTCTCAAAGAGTTATGCACCAACAAGAGGAAGTTGAAAGGAAATGAGAAGGTAAGTATGGAGGAAAATGTTTCAGCTGTATTGCAAAGAAAATTTCCTCCGAAATGCAAAGATCCAGGTACGTTCACCATTCCATGCACCATTGGTAATACCAAGTTTGAAAGAGCTATGTTAGATTTAGGAGCATCTATTAATGTCATGCCATATTCTATTTATGCTTCTTTGAATCTTGGACCTCTTGCGAAAACTGGTATTGTAATTCAACTTGCTGATCGTTCTAATGCATATCCCAAGGGAGTTGTAGAAGATATGCTTGTGCAGGTGAATCAATTGGTATTTCCAGCAGACTTTATGTTCTTGAAATGGAGGATGAGACATCTCCCAATCCAACACCGATTCTTTTGGGGAGACCATTCTTGAAAACTGCCCGAACTAAGATTGATGTTCATGATGGCACTCTTCCCATGGAATTTGATGGCGAGGTGATTCGTTTCAATATTTTGAGGCAATGAGATACCCTACTGACTTGCATTCTGTTTTTGCAGTTGATGTTATCGATTCTTTGGCACAACAATTTCTTGAATTAACTCGCAAAGATTAATTGGAAGTAGCCATTAGTGAACACATAAGGACAGAAAGTTTCAAAGAACCAAGAAAGTTGATACATTTGTCTAAAGAAGTGGAGGAAGTTGTGGCAAGTTTGGATGAGACTATAACTATCATCACAAACAGGTATGATGTTTCGTACATTGAATTGCCTTTATCTAATGAGAAAATTCTTCCTTCTGTGATGAAAGCCCCTATCTTGGAGCTTAAGCCTCTTCCAGAACATTTGAAGTATGTATTCTTGGGTGAGAAGGATACTTTGCCAGTCATAATAGCCAAGGGCCTTACACCATTACAAGAAAAGAAACTCATTCGAGTGCTTCGAGATCACAAAACAGCCATTGGTGGACAATTGCTGACATCAAAGGTATTAGCCCAGCCATATGCATGCACCGTATCTTATTAGAAGAAGGATCCAAGCCCACTCGAGAAGCACAGCGGAGGTTGAATCCTCCAATGATGGAAGTTGTCAAGAAAGAAATCCTGAAATTGTTAGATGTGGGTGTGATTTATCCAATTTCGGATAGCAAGTGGGTGAGTCCAGTCCAAGTCGTTCCAAAGAAATCTGGTGTTACGGTGGTTAAAAATGACAACAATAAGCTAGTTTCCACTCGTATCCAAACCGGGTGGCGAGTTTGTATTGATTATCGAAAGCTCAATTCTGTAACTCGCAAGTATCACTTTCCTTTGCCATTCATTGATCAAATGCTGGAGAGATTAGCAGGTCATTCTCATTATTGTTTTCTTGATGGCTATTCAGGATATAATCAGATGGTCATTGCCCCTGAAGATCAAGAGAAAACTACATTTACATGCCCATTTGGTACATTTGCGTATCGACGCATGCCGTTCGGTCTTTGCAATGCCCCTGCCACTTTCCAAAGGTGTATGGTAAGTATTTTCTCTGATTATGTTGAGAACATCATTGAGGTATTTATGGATGACTTTAGTGTTTTCGGTGATTCTTTTGATAAATGCCTTGATAACCTTACACTTATACTTCAAAGATGTATGGAAACTAACCTTGTTCTAAATTGGGAAAAATGTCATTTTATGGTAGATCAGGGTATAGTTTTGGGACATGTTATTTCTGCTAAAGGTATAGAAGTTGATAAATCCAAGATAGATCTTATATGTTCCTTACCCCTTCCCACAAGTGTGCGGGATATTCGTTCGTTTCTTGGTCATGCAGGTTTTTATCGTAGATTCATCAAAGATTTCTCGAAGATAGCATTGCCCCTATGCAGATTATTACAGAATGATGTGGCCTTTGAATTTGATGAGAAATGCAAAGAGGCATTTGAGAAACTGAAGGAACTCTTGACTTCAGCTCCAATAATCCAATCTCCAAATTGGAATAATCCATTCGAGATCATGTGTGATGCGAGTGATTATGCTGTGGGTGCCGTTTTGGGTCAAAGAATTGGCAGAGTTCCACATGCCATTTATTACGCATCTCAGATTTAAATGATGCTCAACTTAATTATTCTACCACTGAGAAAGAGCTGCTAGCGGTTATTTTGCTTTAGAAAAATTTCGATCTTATTTGATTGGTACTAAAGTAACCGTTTATTCTGATCATGCAGCTTTGAGGTACTTGCTCACAAGAAAGATGCAAAACCAAGGCTTATCAGGTGGATACTCCTTTTACAGGAATTTGACTTGGAGATCAAAGATAAGAAGGGAAGTGAAAACTTAGTTGCAGACCATCTAGTCGCATTGTCCATGACGAGGATGTACTGCCATTACAAGAAAGTTTCGGAATGAACACCAATTGCTGCTCTACATATAGCAAAGCCCTTGATAGGTGTCTATTTATGTATACTTTTATATCAATTCATCCATGTTTCTTTGCTATATTCCTTGGTATTTTTATGTTTTTGTGTGGTTTTGATGTTTGTAGGATTTTTGAAGCAACTTGCACAAAAATGGAGTAAAACCCTTCATTTTCACCTCTGCTAGCCAACCATCTTCTCGGATTTAATTGTATTGATATACAATGAACCCGATGACATATTATATACCGTTGGAAAGCTCTCGAAGTCAATTTTATGGAGAAATTTACGGTTTATAAATCCATTCAGTGTACCAAAAGTTGTAATCAAAACAGTGTGAGATGTATAGAAAAATAATTCCACAAGCACTGTAGCATGTATAATACGGGGCACTGTAGCAAGTCACTGTAGCAGAGTATTTAAACACATTTTAGGGTTTTATTTTGATAACTTGAAGAGGGGAGAACGTGGTAGAGGCTGCAGCTCTGGAATTCTTTCATCTCTTGGAGTTCTTGAAGGAGAAAGGAAGCTTGGAAGAGGAAGAACTACAATCCAAAGAGAATTACATCAAATTTGCTAAGTTTTTCCCTTCCCTTTCATTTTCTGGAATGTCTCCACGTTGTCTTGTATTTACCACGTTCTTAAACATGTGTAACTGAATCTGAATTGGTTGAGGGTGATTTCAAGCCCCTGATATGGTTTTTGTAAGTTGATTGTGTAAGGAATTGTTATCCAATTCTCTAATTGAAGTTGCTTGTATTCTCCCATATTTAATGCTTATGATTGCTTGCTGATTGTATTTGAGTGGCCAGCTGAATATAATATGGTTGTGATTTATTGCTAGACTAGAAATCTTGATCCGTAATTGTCTTGAATTTCTAATCCTTAGTAGCAAAATTGTGATCAGAGAATGCAATTGGAGAATACAATCTAAGTTAAATAATCCGAGCTTGTGTGTTTATTGCTTAGATCAACCTCTCTTTCTTATCGTACTGCATCCATTGAATTAAATTTAGAGAGCTTGTTCTAGGTTGTTTAATGGATAGAGATTAAATAAAGAGCCTGTTTTATTTAACAACAAAGTAAGGAAAGATTGGGATAACAGAGCTTGTGGTTATCTACGGTTGATAACTTCAATGCTGTAATTGGATTACAATTCTACAATTAATTCGGCAAATCCCTATCTGTGGTAGAGAAGGTCACCTTTAACCAGGTTCTCTCATTTGAGTTTTCTCTCCAATTTAACTTTCTGTGTTTTGTTATCTTTACTTGCATTTAATATTTCTCGAATTAATCAATCAACAAAAACCCCCTCATTTAGATTACGGTGCTGCGAATAACACAAATTCACAAATTAGAATCAATCTCGTGGGAACCGATATCCCTTACGCATAACTTCTATTACTTGTGCGAATAGTATACTTGGCTAGTTTTCGAATCATCAAGTTTTGGCGCCGCTGCCGGGCGGATGATTTTCTAATCGATTTGTTTTGTTTTCATGTGATTCAGATTTCTTTGTGTTTTTCTTTTCTGATTGTTTGTGTTTAGACAACATGGCAGTAAACTTCTATCAATTCAGTAGCGGATTTGAGCCACAAGTACCATGGAGAGTAAATGAGGTAAAGCACGACGAACTTGAACAAAAACTTCATGAGCTAACCTCTCTTGTGGAAAACATGGATGTAGGAGATATGCAAAAATCTTATGAATGTGGGGTATATTCTACGATGGAGCATCCAATCGACATGTATCCAACTTTACAAGAAGAATATATGGAACAAGCCAATGCCATCGGTGGATTTCCAGGACAAACGAGGCAATGGTATGATCCTTTCTCTAGCACCTACAATGCTGGATGGGAAGATCAACATAATTTCAGTTACTGGAATCATCAACCAATCACTCCAAATGTGATACCAAATCGGCAACAAAGTTTCAATCAACCTAGAGTGCAGCAACCATTTCAAATGCAACCACCACCAATGCCACATCCAGCACCGCAACCAGCTTCACAAAACTAAGGTATGTCTCTCCATGACATTGTTAATGCACTTGCCACTAACACAATGCAATTCCAGCAGGAAACTGGGGCAAGTATCCAAAACCTGGCAAATCAATTGGGACAATTGGCCACTAGCATGAGCAAATTCGAGGGCCAAGGCTCAGAAGAATTATCTTGTCAAACGATGATCAATCCAAGAGAGAATTTTGTGCGATAACTTTGCAAAATGAAGAGCAATTAGATGTCCTGCCAAAGAAATCACAAACTGATGAAGGAGATGACACCACTTCCACCATGAACAAAACACTGAATTCTCAGGTAAATCCTATAACTCCCATTCCTTCATATGTTTCTCCTCCACTTTTTCCTAGTAGATTTGCAAAATCGAAGGAGGAACAAGAACAAGAAATCCTGGAAACTTATCACAAAATCGAGGTAAATATACCACTTCTGGATGCTATCGAGCAAGTACCTCATTATACAAAATATCTCCAGGAGTTATGCACCAGCAAAAGAAAGTTAAAAAGAAATGAGAAAGTAAGTGTGGGGGAAGATGTTTCAGCTGTATTGCAAAAGAAAATTCCTCCAAAGTGCAAAGATCCAG
>SNVD02007384.1:0-27639 GCA_013180625.2 Boswellia sacra | reverse complement strand
ACTTTGTTATTTTATGAGTGAGTTTAGTTTTGCGTAATTTAGAGTTGTTATGTGTTTTTATCTTTATCAGTTTTGATTTAAAAAAAAAAACATTTGTGGAAAAACCTGAGAATGGCAGAATATGGGGTTTCTTTAACCCTTGAAACGCATTCTCTCTAAATAAATCTGTAGTTTGTTTATTTCATGTTATTTGAAGTGTCTTGTTTCTTGTTTTGTTCTTTCATAATAAAGGTCTATAGGCTGGAAACCTTAAGTCTGCGGGCTACTGGTCCTAAGGATTGTTGAAATATACAATCTTGACTCAGGTTGAACAACGCCACGTACCTCTTTTCTTGCATTTTGTGGGTCGATGATAAGACAATGATTGAATTAAGAATAACTCTTGGAAAATGATAAATGATGCATGGATCTGTGTGCTTGAAATGTTTATTGGTTTTCGCTTTGCTTTTGATTCCTTGCGCAACATTGAGCACTGAGCTATTATCACTGAGTTATTTGTTCACTTAGAGAAGTTTATGTAATTTAAATGTTTCTTCAGATTTCAATGAATTCTAGAACTTGTTTGATGGTCACTCGAGGCGAAATCCTAGACTGTGCAACATTGGGGAAATGATTTAGGCCATCTTTGGACCGTTTGAGCCTTAATAGCCAACCTTGACTGAAATTGATCCCTAGTTACCCCTTTGAGCCTCTGTAAGCCTTTTTCTTTGTTAACTCACTAAAAGATTTCCTAACCTCAAATGAATTTGTTCCAAACAGTTTATCCCTTACCTATGAGCATGTAGATCATTCACAATTAAATTCTGAGCTATGTTCTGGTTTTGGGAAGTTAGAGGAGGTTGGGATGTATCATGAGCAATACAAGTGAGTTCCATTGTGTTTGAAAAAAAAAAAAGAAAAACAAAAAAAAAAGCCAATCTGTACCTATCGTCCACGTACTTACACATTGAGGACAATGTGTTGTTTAAGTGTGGGGGAGGGGAAGTGTAATAAAAAAAAGAGAAAAAAAAGAAAAAAAAAAGAAAAAAAAAGAACAAAAGAAGAAGAATAAGAGATCTATACCCTTAAGTGTTCTTAAAAAGAATGAAACAACAAAGTGTGGGGGTGTAGTTTTCTTTTGTTTTCTGCAAAAAAAAAAAAAAAAAGATTGAGTGTTCTAAATAAGTTTGGGGGAGTAACCTGGTGAATTGAAATGAAGTTGTGTTATAGGTTGAGCTCTACATAGTCTTGAATGATTTATGTGTTTGTGGGTGATTTGAGCCAAATTATTATCCTTTATCATACCTTCACCCAAGCCAAACGTTACAAGCTTAATAAAGTCCTACTTGATCCTTGGTGTTGTGCATGTCTACATTAGTGGAGAGTGACTTGAAAAGCAGGCCTATGGAGTTCATTTATACACACATCTTCAATATTAAATATGATTCATTTTTATGCATAAACTCATCCGGGTTACAAGTGATTAGGTGAGAATGGCTCTACACACACACACTTGAGGAATTGAAGTGAAGCGAAACTAATCTTTAAGATAAAATTCTTGATCAAGTGCATTATTTTGAAGTTTTCCTTGGGTTATAATTAAGTACAATCTTTGAGGCCTATTTGCAAGATGAAGCATTTGTGTGTTTTAATTTTTTGTTGATTCTGTTTCGGTTTAGTTTTATTTCATATTGTCGTAGTTGCTCGAGGACTAGCAAAGTCTAAGTGTGGGGGAATTTGATAAGTGTCTATTTATATATCATTTTCATATCAATTCGTCCATGTTTCTTTGCTATATTCCTTGGTATTTTTATGTTTTTGTGTGGTTTTGATGTTTGTAGGAGTTTTGGAGCAACTTGCACAAAAATGGAGTAAAACCCTTCATTTTCACCTCTGCTAGTCAACCATCTTCTCGGATTTAATTGTATTGATATACAATGAACCCGATGACATATCATATACCGTTGAAAAGCTCTCGAAGTCTACTTTTTGGAGAAATTTACGGTTTATGAATCCATTCAGTGTACCGAAAGTTGTAATCAAAACAGTGTGAGAAGTGTAGAAATGTAATTCCACACATCACTGTAGCATGTATAATACGGGACACTGTAGCACGTTACTGTAGCAGAGTATTTAAACACATTTTAGGGTTTTATTTCATAACTTGAAGAGGGGAGAACGTGGTGGAGGCTGCAGCTCTGGAATTCTTTCATCTCTTGGAGTTCTTGAAGGAGAAAGGAAGCTTGGAAAGAGGAAGAACTACAATCCAAAGAGAATTACATCAAATTTGCTAAGTTTTTCCCTTCCCTTTCATTTTCTGGAATGTCTCCATGTTGTATTGTATTTACCACGTTCTTAAACATGTGTAACTGAATCTGAATTGGTTGAGGGTGATTTCAAAGCCCTTGATATGGTTTTTGTAAGTTGATTGTGTAAGGAATTGTTATCCAATTCTCTAATTGAAGTTGCTTGTATTTTCCCATATTTAATGCTTATGATTGCTTGCTGATTGTATTTGGAGTGGCCAACTGAATATAATCTGGTTGTGTCTATTGCTAGACTAGAAATCTTGATCCGTAATTGTCTTGAATTTCTAATCTTAGTAGCAAAATTGTGATCAGAGATTGCAATTGGAGAATATAACCTAAGTTAAATAATCCGAGCTTGTGTGTTTATTGCTTAGATCAACCTATCTTTCTTATCATAATGCATCCATTGAATTAAACTCAGAGAGCTTGTTCTAGGTTGTTTAATGGATAGAGATTAAATAAAGAGCTTGTTTTATTTAACAACAAAGTAAGGAAAGATTGGGATAACAGAGCTTGTTGTTATCTACGGTTGATAATTTCAATGGTGTAATTGGATGACAATTCTACGATTAATTCGCAAATCCATATCTTGTGGTAGAGAAGGATCCCTTAACCAGCTTTCTCCCATTGATTTTTCATTCAAATTTACTTTCTGTTTTGTTATTCTTTAATTTGCATTCTTATTTCATTTAGTTAATCATTCAACAAAACCCCCCCTGTTTAGTTTATTGTTGCTGGAAAATAACGAATTCAATTAGAATCAATCCTCGTGGGAACGATATCTACTTATCACTTTATTACTTGTGCGACTAGTATACTTGCTAGTTTCGAACGCATCAATAGTTTTTTCAAATTTAAAAAACAAAAACTCAAAATAGACAAACAAATATAACTTTAATTAACTATTGTTAAGTCCATTGAAGAATATTTTAACCATAAACAAGAATATAAATAAATAAAACTTAAAATTAATTAGGTTAAGAAGACTTGCAATTTATGTACATTTCTCCAAAGCAACATGGACATACATAGCATATTGTTGATTAAAGGAACTATATGGACATAACAACATTTTAAATTAAACTTTTTTTATAGCAACTTAATTTAGGAATTTACATATAAATTATTCTTTAAAAATAACTAATGTTGTAAAAATTAATTAAAAACTAAAACTTTAAACTAGAAAGAAATTATATGAAATTAAAATAAAGAATATAGTAAATAACATATAAAAATTAAGTTGAATTCTAATAAATGAAGAGAATTTGATTATGGAGTTCAATAAAATAAAATGAGTATTAGCAAATTTGGATCCACCAATCTAATCCAATATTGTTCGGTTTAGATGTTTTCCAATCCAATTCGATCCAATAAAAAATTGGAATCCAATCGAATCTAATTATTAAAAAAAATCATGCAATCCAATCCAATTCGAACTTTAAAAAATTAACAAAAAAATAAAAAGAAAAATCTAATATGATCTAATGAAAAACACAAGTTAATGTGATATTATATAAATTTAACGATAACATGAAATTACTAGTGCAAATTAAAGTATTAGTAAACCATAATGTAATACGTAAAAATTCATTTCTAAATCGATTAAAGTTCCTAAATAAAAATAACAACAAATATTTAAATTATTCCAATACACGAATTGTAATTTAAATAAGTTTATAGGACTCCATGCAATCAATTGCCATGCATAATTTGGAACTTGGAACACTGTTTAATTACTTGCATAATTTCATTGACTCAACGTTATCCATGCATACTAAAGAAAATTTACTATTCTAAAAGATTAATTCGGATGATTGAAAGATTGATGTATGCAAAAGTAAGAAAACAAAAAATGTATGAGAAAAAATACACAGCTTTTAATTCATTCGTGTTGTTGACTTGTTGAGAAGAAGAAAAACAAGAGACAATAGCTATCAACTATGGAGGAGGAAAAAATGTGCAATTTTCAGTTCTTTATTTAGGGTGAAATATATTTTGTTACATAAAAATTATTGAAATTATAATTTTATAATTGGTTGTGTTAATTTTAATTTTTAGATATTACATAATTAATTTTATCTCTTATTATTTGGATTGGATCGATTTATGATAGATTTTTATAATATAATCCATTATCTGATCCAATTGATTCGATTTTAAAAAATTTAAATCCAATCCAATCCGCCAATTGACTAAATTCGATCAAAATTGGATTGATCGGCTTCGGCGGATTGGTTTGAATTTTGAACACCTCTAATAATTCGGTAAATTGCACAAAGTACCGCTATCTTTTGCTAAAATTTCATTCGCATTCATGGTTTATCATTTTTGTTATTCCTGCCCTTATCATTCAATAAATTAGTCATGGACCACCCTTCCATTAATTTTTCTCTTAGTCAGCAGCAATTTTCTGTTTTTTACTACAGATTACTAAATTTAAGTTTATAAGCCAGATTAATGGCATCTTTCAATTTTCATTGCATCAAACCCTTTTTTTTGTGCCCTGTTGCTAACCAGTATGCAAGAGTACTCGTCTCACAAAGAGTAGCTAATAGCAGAACCAGTAGTAATGTATGCAGGCCAATTCAATCAATTGCTATCCCTCATAATTAACTTAGGTGGTGTTTGTTTAAATCACTTAACACTTTTTGGATCTAAACACTTTTTAGGACTTAATTTATACCACTTAATAAGATGTTTGTTTGCTCTTTTACATACCACTTAAAAAAAGTGGTAAGAGTGCATCTTATTTTTAATATGACATTTTTATCCATATAATAAAATTATAAAATATTTATATTACATTTTTGTAAGTTATTAAAATTAAATCAAAATTCTTTTTTCATTCAAATAACTAATGTTATATTTATTACAATCTTTTAAAAATGAAATATTTATTTTTGTTATGGAAATTAAAATATATGGCTTTAAATATGTGTAAAATAAATAATTTACAAAATTAAATTGAAATATTAATATAGTAATAAATTAATAAGCTTATTTATTATAAAAACCAATATATTTATATTTTGTTTGATATAAGTCAAGATTATCAATAATTATATGCTCTAATTATTTTTTAATTAATTTATTACATTAAATTTTTATTTATATTAATTTTATTAACCAATGCATGTAAAACAAGTCAAATTTTTATTTATATTAATTTTATTAACCAATGCATATTTATTAAATAAATTATATTATTGTAATTATTCTTTTTATATATTTTATATCATATACATACATAAGTTAATTTTTAAATTAAAATTTCAATTGCAATGCAATAAGTAATATTATATTATTTAAATATTTTATTTAGAACAAAAAAAAATAAAGAATTTGAATAAAAATAAAATATTTAATATTAATATATTTTTATTTTTAATATGAAATATTTTTAATTAATTATATAACTTTAGTAATTGAAATAAAGAGTATTTATGGAATAAAATTATCACAAGAGGACAGGACATTTCAAATTTTTTAGACATTTGAAAGAAAAAAAGTGATAAATTTTCACTTTTTATTTTCAGACAATTTTCTCTGAAAATAAATGATTAGATGTAAAAACAAATATACAAAAATTTTTTAGCCTCTTAAATCTAAATGGATTCAGATTTCAGTGGCCCAATCAAACGGACCCTTAGTAATTCAACGGATGCCGGGCGATTAGCAAACTACCAACCAATTGTTTGGGATGATAATTATCTGCAATCATTAACTAATAACTATATGGAATTATAAGTTATGATCTTAATTTGGAATTTCCTTAATACTCAGCAAATTGGTTTACTCTATTAGCTAATTAAGACTTTAAATTTTGCAGGAGATACATAAAAAAAAAAAAAAAGCTGAGGAGCTGAAGGAAGTAGTAAGGTCGATGATTTACAATGCGAGGAAACCATTAGACAGTAAAAAAAAAAATCATTTATCTGATACCCCCTCTATGTCTACACTAATACTTGGTCGAAGAAAAGTGTGACTTGACGACCCATAATATTTTTTATTGTAGCCCATCAACCAATACTCCATGCTATGCTACCTTTTCACCCCAGAATTCTCTGGCCGAGGCTATAGATTCTCATTTGTAACCGGTGAGTCGTCGGGACTTTGGTGCTTCTCTAGCATGCCTACGTGGAACCCTCAAGAGATCGTACATGTAAACTTTAAGTGCAGGGTTGATTCGTGGTTGCATATGAGGAGAGTGCAACCGAGGGTGACTGTGGTAGAGGGAAAAAGTAGGGCCCAAGATTGCGGTTCCGAATAATTTGAGGATGTGCTTGCGAGGACGACAATGAAATAGGCGGATGTGGCTTTTCCATACATGTTGGAGATCTTTGACTCTCCCCATTAATGATGCCAACGCAAAAAGCCTGTCTTTGTTTTGGCTTTGTTGCTATTATAAGAGATAATAGCAAGCAATTGTCATTTGGTTAGACAAAACAGACTAAACAAAAAGTGCGTTGTTGCTTTATGAATGGGATGGACAGAGAGTTTTGAACATTTAGCCGCTAGGCATGCTTTATATGTAATGCTCAAGGCCTGTTCTAATTATTTTTATTTTTATTTTTTATAAAAGTTAATTTATAATTACCACCATGCCACCGTGAGTCAATGAATTTTCTGGCACAACCCTTTATATTGGTAGATTATACTACAACAAAAAAGGTCTTTTGTGTCGGCCGAAAAATGACACATATCAACATACATGTCGGTCTTCGCGCGACATAAATGGCCCTGACACATATTCTATACATGTCACTTGATCAAACCGACACAAGCATATGTGTCATTCACAAATAGACATGTATTAACAAATATGTGTCATATAGTATCGGATTTTACAAAATATGTGTCAGTCAATAAGTGACACAAATCTTGTGTCGGTCAAAGAATGACATTCTAGGGTCATTCCCTGACCGACAGTAAGTTTGTGTCGGTCACAGAACTTATTGACTCCTCTTAAAACATATGTGTCATTCTAGTGTCAGGGAACGACATGCTAGTGTCATTCTATGACCGACACAAATATTGTGTCAGTCAAAGAACGACACACAGAATGTCTCCTCTTAAAACTATGTGTCATTCTTTGATTGACATATACCTTCATTCACTGAGTGACACATATTCCATTGTTTCGTGTAATTTTTATGTGTCGGTTTTTGGCCGACATATAACTTTAAAAAATGTATAATACATGTCAGGATGAACCAATCCTGACACATATTATATATTTTTTTATTTTAAAAAGTATATAGTTTGTATTACAAGAAACCAAATAAGCAATTGTTTCAATAATACTCATAAATAAGCAATTGGATAACTGGATTCTACTATTCTAATCATTATACTTGGATACAATGAAACAACATTCACATCTCGCTCATAGTGAACAAAATATACTTGTTTTGCCCATTTTATTATTATGCCATGATATTTCACAGCAGAATCATGAAATTCTATGCAAACAAGTAACAAGTCTAGAATTAATTTATAAATAGAAGTCCTGAAAAGCATAATGATTAGCTCTTTGTCTGTAGGCAACCAATTATAAAATCAATTAAGGAAATGGATCTATTTTATAAACAACAAAAGATAGAAAGATAAAATTAAAAATGACCCCAAATTCAAGAACAATGTAAAGCTTAATGAAGCTTTTTTCCACAGACTCCATAACCTTAATAGGCCTCTCGAACTCTAAATCCTACAAATAAAATGCAAAAAAGAATTAAAAATTGAAGAAGAAGAAAAAGCATACCGGATAATGAGAAGTAAATGTAGATCAACTGCCTAACCATCATAATGTCAACACCCCTTAGGCAAGTAACTGACCCCACTGCCAAAAACAGTGATTTATGATTCAAATGTCATACCAAATGCACATATTTAGAAAAAGAACAAAAGAAAAAAATTATAGCAGCTGCCAAACCCATGAAAACAATCCCAATTATCACCATTTGTAATGGTTGAGAAGAAGTTAAAATGAAAAAAAGGAAAAAAAAATATGAAGTTAGAATGCTGTCAAAAACTAGATGATAAGATTTCCATATGTATTTTATTTTTGTTTTGGAAATTTTATCGAACACCTTATCTGCCACCAACAAACTCATCAACCATGCCTTGTTCACACCATTGTCATTTCTACAATGATTCTTCATTAAAAAACCACCACGAAAATCAAAACAAAATTTTTTCCTCAAAGATACTTCTCAATCTTGACTTCCTCTTCTCTTCACCTTCCTCCACTGCTATACTGATCTCTTAGATAGGGTATTCTCCTAGAGACTAGAAAAATCTCACTGCATCGCATGGCTTGCAAATGCAGAGGAGATGGGAGTGTTAGGATCTATTGCATAATAAGGCACAAGACCAACAATGACAACAGAAACCAGCATATATAATGCACAACAGATAGACAATGCCGCCCTATACTCAATGGTAAATCCCGTTGTGGATTCTTCACCAAAAAAATTAAATAAGATGTTAATAAAAGTTTTGAACCCATGAAAGCATTACCATAAAACGAGGGCACCATACAACAAGAAATTGAAATTCTGTCCATTTCATTTGCCATTTCATCTTATTACCATTTCATCTTATTATTTCGTTTGCCATAACTATAGCCATAGATTGATTGCATAAGTGAGCCCAATAAGACTATCCAGGCTCAGACCATATACTGGTATCTGGTTCCAGCCACATAAGCCCATCTGCTTTATTGGCACTGTTGTGGCACATGAAAGGGCAATGAGTGATTTCCTCACCCACCATTTGTACAATAACGCAAGTAAACTTTATCTTATACCTTGGTCACTGTGAAACTGTCTGTATAACTTCATGTTTAGATAGAAATATTTCCTGTTAATATTAATTATTCTGGTCCTACGTAGATCTTCATATTGACTTTTTCCAAGCCAAATCCCTACAAACACGAATACAATTGTACTTATCTATCCATCTAGGGTTAATGTCAACTATAGTAGGTGCAGAACAACAATTTTATTTTATTAACCACCCAATGCCCATGTTATCTTATCTTTTTTGTTGAAATTCACTTGGTCACCAAGAACCTTTTCTCTAGCTACCAAATTCGGGTTTTTCCTTTTGAGTCTTTATCAGTTAGTTGCAGTACATGGGTATTCCATGAAGATGAATGAATATGACAATACTCATTACATCGCCATTGGTTGACCATTTCTAGGAGAATAATTGAAAGAGATATTTCATGAGCCTTGATGATCATCCTCATCTAACAGGTCATGTTGTTGCTCAGTAATTAAATTAGAAGCCAATTAATTGATTATATAATCTAACTGGAATGTGCAGGATGCATGTGCAAATATATTAAAGAGACTACTTATATGCAGCTCTGTGTTTGAGACTGCTATTATTACTGCACAAAAAACATTTTCAATTGATTGATTTCAGATTTTAGACTAAAGCAGGATATTTGATACAGGCAAAGATCTTTTTGAAATGACATTTCAGATTTGCTATTAGTTATGTCAGTCAAGATGACAACGAATTAGTGCATTGATTTATGGATGAAGAGATTAGAGATTCTACCACTAATCAACCAAAAGAATGAAAGGGAAAATTAATGAGCAGTAGTACAATGCAGTTGGAAGATTGAGT
This sequence comes from Boswellia sacra, assembly GCA_013180625.2. Lineage (NCBI taxonomy): Eukaryota > Viridiplantae > Streptophyta > Magnoliopsida > Sapindales > Burseraceae > Boswellia > Boswellia sacra. The sequence goes on along the minus strand of SNVD02007384.1, from coordinate 17,713 downwards.
GCAGAAAGCATTATGAAGTGTCAAACCTTAAATTGTTATATAAAATTAAGTAAATCCTCTCCACATCTCAACTAGATATTGTATTCTCCAACTCTGGCCCATTGGCCACTAACTCTGCATGCCAGCTAAACATTTGAAGGCCGAAAATGAAATGCTGGCTAACCAGAAACAAAGTTGAAAGAAAGAACATAAGAATGTAATGCAGAGAACATTTGATATGTGATACAATATGTATTTGGTTAAATATACAATTAACAAGTAGCTAAGAGTTTGATAATCAAAACGATTTTGGAGATTGATCTTTAAGCAAAACATCGCACTAACAGCGCTACAATAATCCAAGAAATGGGTCAGAAAATCAACCATGCTCACTGACCTGTTGCTGCAGGAAGTGAAAACATCAGCTTCGCTCCAAAGTCCCTGCCAATCTTAGGGCCACCGAAGTAATCCAAAAAGCCAAAATGTTCCACTCTATTGTTCAAGCAAAATCGCCCTACGATTAAGAAGTCTTGCTGAGGTCCAAAGAGAAACAAACATTACTACTGTTGGTTATTGGCCCTTTCTCACAATTTATACATGCCTCTACATATTTTATGCTGGGATCGGACTGGATCCACCACATCTTGCCTTACTGATAAAAAATCCAACAAATTCAATCACCAATTCTTCTAGGCTTGTTGGATGGTGGAAATGTGCAACTTATGCCACAAAAGCATACCCTGCAAACAACGCTCACCATAAATGTCAACATCACTTGTTCTATAACCTTGTTGCACAGCCAAAAATTACTAAATTTTTAGATTAAATGGAATACCGATAATTATGATATTCTCCCCACACACGTCATCATCACTGTTGTTGCAACCATCGAACATGTTGATGTTAGAAAATTAAATATACAAAAATCATTCGAAAATCAAACTTAGTGACCTACCACCAACCCATTTCCATTTCAGCAAAAAAAAAAAAAAGCCAAAGTTCCTATTTTCCAATTTCTTCAAGCTTCTGAAGAACTTGTTTAATATTTGGTCTAAGAGAAGGAGAAGGAGAACAACAAGCCATAGCAAGCTGAAAGAATTTGAGAATGCGTTCTTCGGTAACTGGGTTTGCAGGAAAATGAAACTTTTGCTTACTTGCTATGAATTTCCCCTATAATCAATAACAAGCCAAATTTTGAGCAATAAAACAAGCACACATACAAATTTCAAGTTAATTTTAACTACAACAAAACTTACTTTTAGCATCCTTAAAACATCCTTTAAGATTCAAATCGTTCAAATTTCTACAAAGTAGACTCTCTTCCTTCTTCCATTTTTGACAGAATCTGAGAATCTTTGGTTTGTCCACGCTCACAAGGATGTTGAATTGCAGAGCCATACTGCACATCGCTTTCATTGTTTTTTTTATCCAAAACAAAAGCAACAAGCCGAATATCACCAATTTTCTCGTCGAACAAACACCCTCAGACTCTGTCACGCTGCAACAAAACAAAATTATCACGTTAATTACACCATTAATCAATCCACAAAGATCCTCAAAGTGTAATACAATTAGAAGTATTCTAAAATTCTTTGAAAGAAATTAAAAAGACAAACGAATATATGAAATAAAGGGAGGAAAAAAAAAGTTCTGTTTGGTTGCCGAGAAACTGCAAGAAAATTTGTGAAACCTTACAATTCCTAACACAAGTACAACATTACATTTTAAACTCTCGAGACTGGAAACGCTTCGTTTCATACACTTCTAACTTGGAACTCTCCAAACAGAAACATAATTTATTTTATTTCTTGAATAAATATAAGTAAAATAGAGCCGAAGACGAATAAGTAGAATTCCAACAAAATCAAAATAAACTAAAAAGGTTTAAATTTTTTTCTCTTTGGATGCCGAGAAAGAAAAGGAAAACTCAAGAAACCTTAAAATCTCCTATTATCACAAAATAAATAAATTTCGAACCTCCTGAAGTAGAAATGGAGCGTTTCATTTCTTCGTAGTCAAAACTCCTTCTTGGGTCTGCCACCAGCAAGGTCCTGTCGTACCTGATAAAGATGTCCTTGATCTCTTTTTTGCTCTGATCGTCCACGTAGTTCTAGTAGAACGCCACCAACGCCTGTGCAATGCTCTATCTGATGGCGTAAATCTGCGAGGTGTGTCCTCCGCCCTTCAAGCGGATCCTCATGTCGACCTCGGCGAAGCGGTGGCGTCCGAGGAGGAGGATGGGCTCGTATGCCTTGAAGCGGAGGATCTCCGGCTCCACCAGCTCGATTGGGCACCCACTGATCTTGATCAGGCCGCGGCCGTGCTTGCAGTAGGTGACGGCGACGACGTTCTTCTTGCGACCGAAACACTGGACGGACTCCACAGGGGCTGCTGCCATGTTGGGTTAGGGGATTGAGATGGAGATGGATAGTTAGGGAGGAAAAAATTAGGGCCGGCTATAAGTGTTTTAGGTCTTTCCCTTTTATTTGTTTTATTATTTAATTGTTATACATGTTAGTCATTAAAATTGTGACACAAAATTTTTTACAGACTCCCAGAAGTGTGACACATGATTTTATTTGGGTTTAACTGAAGCATACATGTCATTTTCTTAAAAACTGACACAAATAAAGTGACACATAAACCCAGTTTTCTTGTAGTGTTAAGGGTCGGTTAAATTTAGCCACTGAAGTCTGAATTTGAATAGAATTCAGTGGTTTAAAATTTTATGCCGTTTATTTTGGGCTCTGATCACTCATTTTCAGACATATAAATCTAAATAAAAAAATGAAAAATCACCACTTTTTTTAATCCAAAACATCTGAATGTATCAAAATAATATAAACACCCTTCTATATAAAAACAAATTCAATTTTTTTTTTGATATTTCTTTGACCTAACTGCCGCTCTCATATCTTTATTCCCTCTGTGAACCGTAGCCCTCAAATCAACTTCTGGTGAGAGTGATGGTGTTGATGTGGGCGAGAAAGAATATAGTGGTTGACTTAGACGGCAATGGTGGTAATGGCGATGGACGAGGAGACGGGCATGGTGATGATGACGATGGCGTTGGCGGTGGACTCAGTGGTGACAACAGTGGACAAGGATGAGGACACAGGTTTGATGGGGATGGTGTTGATGTGGGTGAGAACACGACGGTAGTCTCTATGGTGATGTTGGCAAATGGGGTAGATGAGGCACGGGCTTGGTGATAATAGTATTGGTGATGGTTATGGTGTTGGTGGTAGACCTAGTAGTGGATGATGACGATGGTGTTGATGTGGATGAGAACAAGGTGGGCTGGTGGCCGTGGCTATGGATGAGGATACGACCTTGGATTTGATGAGTTTTTTGTGAAAGATGCGACGAGGGAGGGTGATGTTGACGAAGGGGTCAACATGAAGCGACGAACGTAAATGTGGAGGAAGCAGTTCCAGAGAGGGGAGAAGTGGAGGTCGGAGTTGGGTTAATAATTGAAAAAGAATAAATTTAAATAAAATAGAATTAATTAGAGGTTAAAAATAAATTTAATAACTAAAAATATAATTAATAAATATTAAATGTATAGTTACTGATAATTTTGATTTTGGTTTAATTTTATTAAATATTTAATTTTTAAAGGATTATAACCAATATAATATTAGCTATCTATTAAATATTTATTTTATTGAATATTAGAATTTTGGTTTAATTTTATTAAATATTTATTTTTTAACGAATTGTAACAAATATAATATTAACTATGTAAATGCAAAAGAATTTTGGTTTAATTTTATTAAGTATTTAATTTTTGAAGGATTGTAACAAATAATATAATGTAAATATTTTAGATTTCCTATTACAAGGGTAAAAAAGTCAAATCAAACATAAATTCTTTTCTTACAACTTCTTTTAAGATGTATATAAAAGTGCAAACAAATATACTTTTAAGTGAAGTGAATTAAGTACTAAAAAGTGTTTAGATCTAAAAAATGTTAAACGAACACTCACTAAATCTTCGTGATGTCACATCTTATGTGGTGAAGTGAAGTAGAATTAACGTCCTCAGAGAGATGCTATTGAAAATTGGTTCCTAGCTTGTTTCTTGATGTCCGAGGAAATGTTAATGTCTCCAATGCAATACAGCATTGATTATACATAATTGGTTTGCTATATGTTTCACTTCTACATTAAATTTATATAACGTCATTTTTTCTAAGGTTTGATGTAAACTTTTTTTTTAATAATACAAAATTGATCCAAATTTAGTATCATGAAATAAGATTCTATTTAATAAATATAAAATGCTTTTTTCTTTAATCCTAATTTGGTATCAAATATTAGAATTCACATAGTAAGATAAAAGTTCAATTAAGAAACAAAACCATTACATCTCACATGACATGAGATGTAGTAGGAAGAATAATTAATGAGTTGAACTGGGGGATATTTCCCAAACACCTTTTAAAGTTTACGTTTAATTACTCGGATCTAAATGTTTTAAAAATTAACTTTTGATGTCTAAATTTTAGTAGAATTCAATATTATGTATTTAAACCCTAAACTTAATTACTTATATTAAATTTACAAATTAACTTTAATCTTTTTGAAATATTTAGTCAAGGAATTATCATGATCTATATGGACGTAAAAAAAAAATCTTGTAAATTAAAATAAATATTGAAAAATAATTCAAAAGATGATTTAAAAAATAATCAATCATAAAAAAACTTTAGATGTCATGATCATGATCTAGATAATTTGTTTTCGTTGCCATTCTCGACAATTCTTTGTAGGTTATATATATATATATATTGCCATAAATTGTATTATGATTAAATGAAACGCCAAAATTTGGGTAAGTGTTCACATTTATATCAAATGGTTATTATAAATAGTATTATTAGAATTATATTAGGTGTATAATATTGGATTGATGTATGCTAATTTGGAAATTTTATATTAATTAGTTTATTATTAATATTTTGATTATATTATTATGTAATAATTAGTCATGTTCATAATATTCCTCACATTAACATGAACCCACAATATCCACTTACACAGAAATTGATTACAACCGCATTCCTCACGTCTTACGTGAATTTCATTGTAATCAATTCTATCGCAATTGAACGTGGGTAGTTTAGCATCTATATAAGGCTTTACAATTTCCTTTTTTGCTTTCTTTTGATTACCATAAATACTATACTGAGTTTGTATTTGAGTCTGAGTCTCAAAGAGAGGTAAGTACTTATATTGTTCAATTTAAGTTAAATTCGTCATTCAATTATCTGTGTTTTACATTCTTTTATGTAATTTATTTGTAATATATCAATTATATGTCACGACTTTAGCATAGAAATGAAAGGGTTGATGCATGTATATGATTCTGAAGTATGTAAAATTCCTATAAGCATATGAATTTTGTCATGCTAAAATTTTGATAGTGGAGGAATCAACGAATTTTAGAAATTTCTTGAGTTTGGTCTTGAAGCTAACATTTGGGCATGATGAAACTAGACATCTTAGAGGTTTAATAGAAATTTATTTTAGATAAAAATGTTTAATATCCAAATTTTGATGAATTTATGAATTACACTTTTCTAGGTAGACTATGCTATTTCAGAATTTGTTCTGTCAATTACGAGAATTTTTAGGCTGCTTTAAACATGTTAAAAATTTATGAAAATTTGTATGAAACATTGTTTATATGTATACTATTATGAATAAAAATTTATTGATTTATTGCTAAGTACATAAATAGTAAAAATATTTGAATAGAGTAAGCTCACTGTAAAGTCTGATTTGACAGTTTTTAGGTACTGATTTGTTAAATCATTTTGAAAATGATTTCATACAAACTTTTCATTGGGAATTTTAAAGAATCTTATTTTATGTGTTTAGTAATACTCTATAAAATTTTGAAACTTTTGAACCCATCATAAATTTTAAAAAATTCACTGAAAATAGATTGTATATAGTGAAGTGTTTATAATGAACAGTTAGATGTTTAATTCAACCTTATTCAATGTATTTTACTTTTTATGATTTTGATGATATGAATTGAGTTATATGCAGCCTTTGTATTATCATAAATGTTTTTAAATTAATTCTTATAAATTTGGAAATGTTTTAAACCTAAGTTCTTTGTGATATGTTTTTTATAAGCTATTCACAGTTTCCTATTTTGTGCTTCAAGTGAGGTTGGTAAATTAGATTTGTTTTTAACTGGGATCACAATAAACATATATGTAAGAATATTATGGGTTCATCTTTGATAACAATTATGATGGTTATTTACGTTTCATATTGATATGTAACACATATTGGATTTTGTACATAAATGTATGTTGGCTACTGTATATATGTTTATTGTTATTTGATTACACATAATACATATACCTGTGTAAGAATGCTTATGAAATGTAATGTGACAAAAGTGAAATTTATGTATAAAACCTTAGGACACCAAACTCTCATTGCTTGATAGGCATATATGTGTTGTGTTTATGAGCTAATTATGTGTGTAGCCTTCCCTTAGGAGGGTAAGTGATATGTGTTCTGTATGGTGGGATAAGGTCTGGTGGGACTATTGTGGTTGTTGCCATTGGGTGATGGCGAATTCGCATATGAGGGGAGACCCACTGAGGCAACGTCCTGTGACGGATGCCACTGACGAGTGGTTATATATGGGCTCAATTATGGATATGTGATTTGGAAGTCCTATCTTGTGAGAGGGTGTAAGTTCTTAAAGATGTGTTTGTTAAGCACCGCGTTAGGTTTCATTTAATGGTTATGTGTTTTGTTTTGTATAAATATGATATTTATGAGTTACTTATGATGTGCCTATGTTGTACATTGTTCAATTGTATTAAGTATAATATTGACGTGTATTATTTTGACTATATGTTTTTGAAAATTATTTTCATTTATAAAACTAGTTTGCTTAATAGGTTTAATCTCATACTAGTTTATTGTAATTCCAGATGATGAGTGATGGTTAGGGATCATTTGTGGATTTGACAATGATTGGCTCCACTGCAATTTGGTTCTCATAGGAATTTGTTTATGTGTTGATTTTATTTCCAGTATTTAATATGACTCTAGTTCTTGAAACAAACTCGTTTATTTTATTCCAAGATTTATACTATAATTGCTTTTTCATTCAGTTAAAGATTTTAATTTGTCAAAATTTTAGTTTTACACTTTCTATGAATTTGGTTATGTTAGAGTTCACATCTGAGACTTTCAGATTGGAGTGTGACAGTTTTATATCAAAGCACAGTGTAAGATGCTGTAGACTTTTAGTTAAATCAACTGTGAGAACCAAAGCCACATGCCAAATCGACAAGATCCTGTCAGTGTTTTATTTATTTATTTGTATGCAATTGTGTAATTGTTCTTTAATTTTATAGTATGGCTTACAATGGGTTATCCTCTTGGGAAATTATTAAGTGAGATGAACAACTTCCTTTAGGAGATCAAGTTTTAGTGCAAGACCTAAGAGGGTTACATTATGAAAGAAGAAGAGCTGAACTTAAAGGGAGATGCCTAAGATTTGTGGACACACGTCCTGGCCCAAGTGCTAACAAGAAAAAGGCAGAGGCAAAACTAGGACTAAAGTGTGTGGTAGAAGTGCAAACAAAAATAAGTTAGTGCTGCAACGTTTGTACTTACCGAAATGTAATAATAGACCATGTGAGAATAAAGATAATTAGGTTATTGACTTGTCTGAAAACCTAGTGGAAGGTTTTAAAGAAGACAAGGTAGAGGTTGGTGAAGCTAGTAATGGGGGACTAGTTAAATTAGACATTTTTCCCAATAGGATGACAATCCCTTTTAACCTAACTCTTAAGTAGGGTTGGCAAAAATGAGCCGCGGAGTCCGGGGCCCCGGTGTGACCCGTAATTTTGGGGCAGGTCTTGACCTGTTAATTTTGTATTTAGGGGCGGGTTTGGGTATTTAATTATCCTAACTCGTTCAAGGCGGGTCCGGGGCCAGGTCCAACACTTAGCCCTGCTTGGTCCACCCTGACCTGCCTCATACACTATAAGAGTGCACATGAAAAAAAAAATAAAATATTAGGACTTAAATGATATTCTTAGGGGTGATTGTGACACGCTTGAATATATTAGGATATCCTCTAAATTTTACTAACCTATATAAAAAAGATTATTTTTTCCCTAAATCCCCCAAACGCCTCCTCTCTCGTTGCTGAGATCCCTAACCTTAACGCAGCGCATAAACTCTATCGTCTCTCTGCCATCTCCACTATCAACCCTCGTCAATTCTCGCCTGAGCAACCGCCACTCCACCATTGCCAGTCGCACTTCTCATTACCACCCCGCCTCCACAACTCCAAAATCACAGCATTTCTTATCGTCGCAGCTTGTTTGTTGTCTCTACAAATCTAGCGGCCCAGCCTCCTCTCTCTGGGCCATTGAAAAGCCAACTCCCCTCTGTGGCTCCAACATCGCTGTACCTGCACAGCCAGCTCGCCTCTGCGGCCCTAGCAGCCAGCCTACTCTCTTTCGGCCAGCTCCCTTCCACGGGTTCAGCGTCTCAATACCTGCACGATCAGCTTACCTCCGTAGCTCTAGCGGCCTTCTCATTTATAGGTTCATTTTCTGCATATGGTATTGGTTCATTGACTGTCTTTTCTACTAGTTCACCAATTGGCTCCAAAATTGGCTCATGAATAGCTTCATGGGTTACTCACAATTCTCTACTATAAGATTAATAGCAGGATCATGAATGGAGTCATGAAGTGCTTCATCATAGTTTGTTAATGGCTCATTGAATAGGTCATTAATCACATCTTCTATAATTGCATCTTTATCAAGAGCTAATGCCTCGTTTACTGCATGTTGCATTGGCCTCTTATACAGTGGCATCACTGCATTACACTGCCTGTTGTAGAATTTCATGTGCTTGTGCATTTTGTATGGAATGGATGCTTACACATCCACACGACTACATGCATATTTATCAATTGAAACAAATCTGAAGTTTTATTGAGCTTGCTAATCATTGGAGTGAACTTGGGTGCATGACAGATTTATTAATGGTATGCACAGGGCATCAGTAGGTCCTTAATATTTCATTTCATTCTGTAGTACTTAGTGAATGGGAAAAAAAGTAAAGTAGTACAAATACTCATGTAAAACCCAAGTTGTTTATATAGTATGTATCAAGGGCCTTTATGTGTCTAATGGAAACATATGCTGTTTGATTCATAGTTAATAATTTCATGTCAAATGTTCTCCTACCAAATTCTTGGTATCAATCGTCATTAACTACATACGTTGTATAGTTGATATGAAATATATTTATGCAAGCTATAATTTTAACAATATAATATATCAATAAGATCAGCTGGAAAGAGAATTTTGAGAATATTCCAGGTATGTATATGCGACGTGAGAGCAAAAAAGTTGAATAACCATGAGAAGAATTGTATCGGTTTTCAATTTGAAAACTTATGCGGAAGTGATACAGAAAGCCCAGATCTTAGCTTGAGATAACGAAATGACTCCTGATTTAGAACCCAAAGAGATAGCACAAGGTCATTCAGGGAAGAAGCCATCGAATAAGAACAATTAAAGGAAGTTTGACAAGTGGAAAGGAAATAAGCGCAACAAGATGGGAACTTTGCAAGAAAAGTGCCTCCAATCTGTGAGACTTGCAATAATTAACATAGAGGTACATGTTTCAAAAAGCTCATGGCTTGTTTCAAGTGTGAAAAGATTGACCATTTCATTCATAATTTCCCAGAGATGAAAAAGGAACAAGAGGGACCCAAGAAGGATCAGAATGCTCAGGCAAGAATATATGCCCTTACCAAGCAGGATGCATAAGCTTCACCGTCTGTAGTGTCAGGTACTATCCTTCTATTTGGCTACGTTACTTTTGTGCTTTTTGATTCAAGTTCTACACATTCTTTTGTGTCATATAAGTTTGCTAGTACATTGGGTATTGTGCCTGTAACCTTGGAATGTGAATTGTGTGTTGCCACCCCCTATGGCAAACTATTATATGCTAGGAAGGTGTTGAGATCTTGTGGCAATAAGATAGGATATAGAGTTTTAGAAGCAAATTTGATATTGTTGAAGTTGCATGATTTTGATTTCATCTTGGGAATGGATTGGTTGTCTAGTTATCATGCAAATGTTAAATGCTTTGAGTATGAGGTTATATTTCAACTACCTGAAGAGTCTGAGTTTAGCTTTATAAGAACTAAGGTGCGTGTGTTGCCAAAGTTAATCTCAGCCATACAGGCTCGAAGATCACTAAAGAAAGATTGTATGGGTTTCTTGGCAAGTGTTGTAGATAATAAGAAAGAGGAATTTAAAATCCAAGATATCTTTATTATAAATGAGCATTTAGATGTTTTTCCTGAAGACTTATCAAGAATTCCACCAGATTGTGAGATTGAGTGTAATATAGAACTTTTTGTTGAGGACTGCTCTTATATCTTAAACACCTTATAGGATGGCATCGGTAGAACTTAAGGAGCTTAAAGAGCAGTTGCAGGAGTTATTGGACAAAGGATTTATTTGTCCAAATGCTTCGCCATGGGGTACACCTGTTCTTTTTGTTAAAATGAAGGATGGATCAATAGGGTTGTGCATTGACTATAGGAAATTAAATTGAGTGACGGTGAAAAATCAGTATCGTTACCAAGGATTGATGACTTGTAATCATATTCATAGATGTTATATTGGTCTATTCCAAAAGTGAAAATGAGCATAAGGAGTATTTGAACAAGCTACTACAAGTTTTAAAGGAAAAGAAGCCTTATGCAAAGTTCAAGAAGTGGGGGTTTTGGTTGGATCAAATTACTTTTTTAGGTCATGTGGTGTCTCATGAAGGAATTTCGGTGGATCCAAGTAAGATTGAAGCAGTGACAAACTAGCCTAGATCAATGAATGTATGTGAAGTTAGAAGTTTTCTGGGTTTGGCTGGTTATTATAGGAGATTTGTAGAAGTTTTTCAAAGATTGTCTTTCCCTTAACTCAACTGTCAGGGAAGGATATCAAGTTTGCCTGGTCTGAAGAGTGTGAAGGGAGTTTTCAAGAGTTAAAAGTATTGACTAGTGTCAGCTTCTATATTAACAATTCCTTCTGGATTTGGTAGCTATGTGATATATAGTGATGCTTCTCATAAAGCACTTGGTTGTCTGCTAATGCAGAATAGGAAGGTTGTGGCTTATGCTTCACAGCAACTAAAATCTTATGAGCAAAACTATCCCACTCATGATTTAAAGTTAGCAGCCACAGTTTTTGCTCTTAAGATTTGGAGACACTATTTGTATGGAGAAAAGTGTGACATATATACAGATCACAAAAGTCTCAAGTACTTCTTTACTAGAAAGGAGTTGAACATGAGATAGCAACAGTGGCTTGAGTTGGTCAAAGACTATGACTATACCATCAATTATCATCCTAGAAAGGCTAATGTTGTGGTAGATGCTTTGAGTAGGAAACCTTTGGGATAATCTTATGCTCTTTTGACCACTCAAAAAGAGGTTATGCTGGATCTAACTAGGCTTGGAGTTGAAGTCATAACGGATGGTGATTTTGGTGTTTTAGCAAATTTAACTGTAAAGCCTACTCTGATTGAAAGAATCAAAGAAGCACATAGGGATGATGTATATTTAAGGAAGGTTATGGAAGAACTACCAAGTGGTAAAAAGGTTGGGTTTACTATGTCAGATGGAGAGTTGCATTTTGAAGGTAGACTTTATATGCCCAACAATTCTAAGTTAAAGAATGAGATTTTGGCTGAAGCTTATAACTCTTCGTATTCAATGCACCCTAGAGGTACAAAGATGTATCGAGATCTTCGGGCTACATATTGGTGGACTAATATGAAGAGGGAGATTTCACAATTTGTGGAAAAATGTGTGACTCATCAATAGGTCAAAGCTTAGCATCAACGACCATCTGGGTTGCCTAAGCCTTTGTTTGTACCTAAATGGAAATGGGAAAGGATAGCAATGGATTTTGTTATAGGGCTACCAAAGACATTGAAAGGTTATAATACTATTTGGTGATTGTGGATAGGTTAACAAAGCCTGCACATTTTCTTCTTGTGCGTATCACATATTCTGTGGATTGTTATGCACAACTCTACATTGATGAGATTGTGAAACTTCATGGAGTACCAATTTCAATTGTCTCAGACAAAGATCCAAAATTTACTTTAATATTTTGGAGGAGTTTACATAAAACGATGGAAACTAAGCTAAACTGTAGTACTGTTTTCCATCCACAAACTGATGGCCAAACTAAAAGGACTATTGAAATCCTTGAAGATATGTTGTGAGCTTGTATTCTAGATTTCAAAGGTGGTTGGGATAGACATTTGCCATTACTGGAATTTGCCTATAAAGTTATTAATCTACTATTGGTATGGCCTTTTATGAAGCACTTTATATGAGGAAATGTAGATCTCTAGTTCATTGGCATGAAGTTAGTGAAAGAAAAATAATGGGTCCAGAGATTGTGCAACAAACTTGTGAAGTAATTAGAAAGATCAGAGAAAGAATGATGGTATCTCAAAGCAAATAGAAGAGCTATGCAGATAACCAAAGGAAAGACTTGGAATTCTTGGTTGGTGATCATGTTATCCTTAAAGTTGCCCTAATGAAAGGAGTCATGAGATTTGAAAAGAAGGGTAAATTGAGTCCAAGATATATTGGTCCGTTTAAAATCTTAGAAAGAGTTGGTGATATAGCTTATCGACTTGCTCTTCCACCTATATTATTTGTAGTGCATGACGTATTCCATGTGTCAATGTTGAGAAGATATGTTCCAGATCCATTCCACGTTCTAAGTTATGAGCCACTCCAACTTAGAGAATATCCTACTCATGAGGAGACGGCTATCCAAATCTTAGATCGCAAGGAGCAAGAATTGCGAACCAGGAAAATATCTTTTATTAAGGTTTTGTGGAGGAACCATTCAACTAAGGAAGCAACTTAAGAACGAGAAGAGCAAATGAGAACAAAATACCCCAAGTTATTTGAAGAATAAGCCAACGAATTTCAAGGACGAAATTCTTTTAAGAGTGGTGGAAATTGTAATGCCAAAATTTGGGTAAGTATTTATATTTATATAAATAGTTATTATAAGTATATGATAAGTATTATTAGAATCATGTTAGGTGTATTATATTAGATTGACGTATGCTGATGTGAAAATTCTATATTAATTAGTTTATTATTAATATTTTGGTTATATTATTATGTAATAATTAGTTATGTTCACAATACTTCTGATCATAACATGAACCCACGATCCCCACTTACATAGAAATTGATTATAATCGCATTCCTCACATCTTACATGAATTTCATCGCAATCAATTCTATCGCAATTGAATGTGGGTGGTTTAATGTCTATATATTTATAGTTTCCATTTTTGCTTTCTTTTGATTACCGTAAATATTATATTGAGTTTGTATTTGAGTCTAAGTCTCAGAGAGAGGTAAGTACTTATATTGTTCAATTTGACTATTGTTCAATTTGACTTAAATTCTTCATTCAATTATTTGTGATTTATGTTTCTTTTAAGTAATTTATTTGTAATATATTAATTATATGTAATGATTTTAACATAGAAATGAAAGAGTAGAGATTGATGCATGTAAAGCATTTTGTAGTATGTAAAATTCATGTAAGCATATGAACTCCGTCATGCTAAAATTCTGATAGTGGGAGAATCAATGAGTTTTAGAAATTTCTTGAGTTAGGTTTCAAAGCTAATTTTTGGCATGACAAAACTAGACATCTCAAAGGTTTAATAGAAATTTATTTTCGCTAAAAATGTTTAATATCCGAATTTTGGTGAATTTATGAATTACACTATTCTAGGCAGACTATACTATTTCAGAATTTGTGCTGTCAATTACGAGAATTTTAAGGATGCCTTAAACATGTTAGAATTTTATGAAATTTTATATCAAATATTGTTTATATGTATACTATTACAAAAAGAAATTTTCTTGATTTACTGCTAAGTAAATAAATAGTTAAAAATATTTGAATAAGGTAAGCTTACTGTGAAGTCTAGTTTGACAATTTTTAGGTACTGATTTGTTAAATTATTTTGAAAATGATTTCATACAAATTTTAATCAGGAATTTTATAGAATCTTATTTAATATGTTTAGTAATACTTTATAAAATTTTGGAACTTTTGAACTCATCATAAATTTTTAAAAATTCATTGAAAATAGATTGTATATAGTGAAGTGTTTATAATGAACAATGGGATGTTTAATCCGACCCTATTCAATTTATTTTACATTTTATCATTTTGATGATATAAATTAAGTTATATGTAGCCTTTTCATTATCATAAGTGTTTTAAATTAATTCTTGTAAATTTGGAAATGTTTTAAGCCTAAGTTCTTTGCGATAGGTTCTTTATAAGCTATTCGCAATTTCCTATTTTATGCTTCAAGTGAGGTAAGTAAATTAGATTTGTTTTTTAACTGGGATCACAATAAACATATATTTAATTGTATTATGTGTTCATGTTTGATAATAATTGTGATGGTTATTTATGTTACATATTGATATGCAACATATACTGGATTTGTTTGCCTAAATGTATGTTGGCTACTATATATGTGTTTATTGTATTTGATTACACATTATTCATATACCTGTGTAAGAATGCCTATGAAATGTAATGTGTTGAAAGTGAAATTCATATGTAAAACTTTAGGACACCGAATTCTTATTGCTTGACAGGCATATATGTGTTGTGTTTATGAGCTAATTATGTGTAACCTTCCCTTGGGAGGGTAAGTGATATGTGTTCCGTATGGCAGGATAGGGTCCAGTGACACTATTGTGGTTGTCACCCTCGACTGATGGCAAATTCGCACATGTGAGAAGACCTCCTGAGGCGATGCCCTGTTACGGATGCCACCAAGGAGTGGTTATATGTGGGCTCAATTATGTGATATGTGATTTGGAAGTCCAATCTTGTGAGAAGGTGTAGGTTCCTAAAAATATATTTGTTAAGCGTCGCGGTAGCTTTCATTTAATAGTTATGTGCTTTGTTTTGTATAAATATGACATTTATGAGTTGCTTATGATGTGCCTATGTTGTGCATTGTTCGATTATATTAAGTATAATATTGACATGTATTATTTTGAATATGTTTACTGTGTTTGATGAAAATATGTTTTTGAAAATTATTTTAATTTATAAAACTAGTTTACTTACTGATTTGATCTCATACTAGTTTATTGTGATTCCAGATGACGAGTGATGGTTCGAGATCTTTTGTGGATTTGACAATAATTGGCTCCACTGTAATTTGGTTCTCATAGGAATTTGTTTATATGTTTTTATTTTCAGTATTTAATTTGACTCTAGTTCTTGAAACAAATTCATTTGTTTTATTCCAAGATTTATATGTCAACTATTTTTTTCATTTAGTTAAAGATTTTAATTTGTCAAAATTTTAGTTTTACATTTTTTATGAACTTGGTTATGTTAGAGTTCATATCTTAGACCTTCGGATTAGGGTGTGACATTAAAACATTATGTTTTTCAAAAACATAATTATTTTTGAAATATCGCTTTTGTTTAGGTTATTTTGGAGGACACTTTAAACTTCATACTGTGAGCAAGAGCAAGCCTTATTTATCTCAAGCCTAGCATTGGGAATTTAGGTGGTTGAATCAAGAAGAGCATTTATTGAGCTAAGCCTAATTCTTAAGTGTTGTTATTCAAATCTCATTAAATCTTTTTTTAATCTCTCGTTTTAAACATTTATTAGATAAAGTCAAAAACTATCCTTTATTTATCATTTAATGTTTTCTTTTCTTTTGTTCTCCTTACAAAACTAATTTCTTATTTTTGTATGAGCATGATAATTAAATGATATAGATCATTAGACTATAAATTAAAGCCCTCGTTACAATTGGATACACTGAAATCACTCTTGAATTTTCAACGCTTTAAAGCTCCGTTCTCTTTCCAGTTTTGTCTCTTTTGTTTGACTTTCCGCTTATGCTTTTAAACCCTCGGGCAGTAAAACAGAGCTTGGATAGAACAAGGTAAAGAAAGGGTTAGGCTCAAACTAATAGATTTTCTTCTTTGTCCTAAGTCTAACGAACTTAGAATGAGAGACTCTATGTAAAGCCCATTAATTTTTACCTAAGCCTAGCCCATTTTGTTTTATTAGCAACCCAACCCAAATGTTTTATTTTAGCCCAGCCCACAAGCCTTTTTTTTCATTTTTTTATGCAATTATATTAGGAATTAAATAAGAAAATAATTAGAAGGAAAATTTATAAGAGAAGGCAGAGAGGGAGACGTGAGAGAAGGAAGTGAAGGGGCAAGAGGATATTTTTTATTTTCAAGAGGAATTTAGAGAGTTTTGAGGTAATTTCTTCAACCTTTACTTAAATTAAATGGAATATTATGACATTAGAAAGAAATTAGAGACATTTGAGAAATTTTTTAGAGAGAGAAGGAATAACAATGATGAAATTGGAAGTATATTCAAAGTATTTCACATTCTTGTTGATTTTATGGAATTTGTTTGAAGGAATGTTAAGTTTTGATGATAATTATGGAAATCTAGGGTTCTGTGAACAGTATATATTTCAAAAATTGTTGCAGTCTATTAGCTTTGAATCTGATTCTGAAATTTATATATGTTAAAATAGACATCCTAAGGATTTGTTTGAAGTTAGATTCACTGAAAAATGTTGAGTATATAATTTTATATGAATTTTCGAATTTTACTGTTCACTAGTTTAAATCTGGAGAGTTTTGTGATTTTACGAATTTATTACAAATTATCATGTATTTTGGAATAGGGAGAGGTTAGTTCTGGAAATGAATTTACAGAATTTGTGTATCTGGAAAAATGAAGGATTTGAGGTATCTAATGAACATATAATGCTATGAAATTTTATATGGTATTAGATATGTATGTGTAGAAAATCTTTATAAAATATTAGACCATTTGGATGAGTCAATTATTTATTAAAAATTGGAGAACAAGAATTGCTCGGTTTAAGAAATTTGGAAATAGAGTTAATTAGGAGAATTAGTATGTTTTGGTGTTAATTTATCAATTTTCCCACTAATGAGAAGTTGGGGCCTTTATCTAAATAGGTGGTTTTGTGCTATTAAAGAATTTTATTTGGCTTTTCCCTTAGGTGAGATTGCGGTTCCTAATCCATATCTGAATCCGATCGAGAAAGGGGTTGCCACACAAGTTAATTCACGAGATAGTGAGTGGGAAAAATACATTTTTACCAATAATTGAACTATAAATTATAAATTTCTATTTTTTATAATTGTCAGTGAAACTTTATTATGTTAGTAAATATATATATTCCTTTATTCTTGTATGAAGCATATTTCATTGTTTATCAAATTTTGTCTATGCAGTTATTAGAAAGAATTGTTTAATGTTTTAGAGATTTAAAAGTAAAGAATTGAATTTTTATGTTTTACTAAGCTAATACCCAATTCATTCAGATAGTGGAATTATAGAGGTCTTTGGGACCCATTCAGACACACATAGAGGCTTTGGGCCGTGTGAACTAGATGTTTAGCCCTTTGGGGGCAGCTCTGTGCATGCTTAGGATCAGTATAATGATATCTTGGCCTGAGCGATCCTAACCCCGCCAAGTCATGATCAGTCAGATTAGTTTGGGTACTTGATTAGTGAAACTATAATGATTTAGAAATTTAAAATGTGAAATGAGTTT
>SNVD02007383.1:0-28593 GCA_013180625.2 Boswellia sacra | reverse complement strand
ATTCAGTCTGCTGCTGCTGCTGCATGTCGACAGAGGTTGAAGACTCCATCGAGCAAGCTGCTGCTGCGTGTCGACAGAGGTTGAAGACTCCATTGAGCAAGCTGCTGCTGAGTGTCGATAAAGGTTTTGCGCGTTGCCAAGGGGCGCCCTGCAGCATTCAGGAGAAGCCAAGGGATGCCCTGCAGCACAGCAACGACCTGATAAAAAGGTCTATCCAGACTCTGATTGGGGAGGACGTTAAGGGCCGAGCTAAATGACTACACACTAAGGTAGTTGGGCGTGTCACCGTCGGGTTGTTCAGAAGAGTTCCGAGCTTTTCTAATCTGATGAAGCTGCCATAAGTCAAGTGCACGTATATTCCATTTGTTCCGAGCTTTTCAGAAGAGTTTCGAGCTTTGTTCAGAAGAGTTCTGAGCTTTTCTCATCTCATCTGTTCAGCATTCCATATGTGCAATCTGCGGTTTAACCAACTCGCTCTTGTCTAGTAGGACTACGAAAAGGAGCTTTAAGGGAATCGTTGCTCGCCACTAGCACGGCTGAGATAAAAGCCTGAAGGAAAAAAAAAGTTCAAATAGATATTAATTGCGAGAGGAAGAAGAAGGGAGAAAAAGAGAGAGAGAGAGAGAGAGAGAGGAAAATATCAATCTGTTTTGGATCATCCTGCATGTATATTCAGCTTGCTTTGGTTGATCCCATGCAGCGGGAATATCGTTGGAAGTTGATTCTATCGAAAGTAAGCTGAATATATATCAAGCTGAGTATTTTGTCGAATGATCCCATGTAGCAAGCTGGTCATGCAATATGCAAAGCACGTGTTTAAGTTAGTTCCAGACTTTGAATATATAGCAAGCTCACTTGTTTGAGTAACCAGTTTCGAAATAAGGAGAATGATGGCCATATTGTAGTGTAGCTTCATCCTTGCTACACTTTAGCATAGCCTAACCACATGCAACTCATGCAAGGCCATGTAGGCCACTTCATGCACCAACTAAGCACATGCAATTCATACGTAAAGCCATTGCTAAGGTGGCTATTCTCTCTAGTCTTAGTCTCACCTTCCTAGCAGTGACTTAACCAACCAACTCATTAAGCTTCTTCTAGATAAGGTGGCTAATCAAGATATTAGAAATAATTAACATAGGTGGGGGTATGGCGATTATTTTTGCGGGATTTTGTTGGCTGGCTTGGGGACACTTTATATATATATATATATATATATATATATATATAAGAATAAATTCACATATCTTTACTGTTAAAGAAATATTATAATTTGGTTTTCAAAATTTCTTTCCATATTGCCAAATAGCTTTGCTCTCCCATGCTTCATGTAGCTTATGATTCAAATCTTTCTTGATAATTTGTATTCATTCTTGATTTATTAGCTTCATTTGAGGGAGCATTAGATTTTAATATTGCATCATCAAATCGAAGAATTTTCTCCTGCAGCATATATATACTCATTAGATTAAAACTAAACTTGTGCAGATTTTAGACTGCTAGAGCATCAACCAAGTCTTGTTGCCGTTGCTGCTCTCTGTTGCTTCATCATTGCTTTTGCCATCTTCAACTAGGTGGGGTCATTGCTTTTGCTTTATTTGCTAATTATTAAACCACGTGAATGCCATCTTCTTGTTCCCACATTGGTAACTATGCTACAAGGCACTTTAATTTGACTAGGATCATGTTGCTAAGTGTCATATGATCATGAACTAACACATGCAATTCATGCAAGGTCATAGTGTAGTGTAGCTTCATCCTTGCAACATCGTAGCATAGCTAAGCACATGCAATTCATGCAAGGCCATATAGCCCACATCATGCACCAACATGTGCACATGTAGCTCACGGTTCAATTGAATATACATATGTAGGTCATTGAATACACAAGGCTTAGCTCATGCACATGTAACTCATGTACAACTCAGTCCATGCACATACACATGCAACTCATGCATCAAATTGTTCACATTTGTCAATTTTTATATAAATAATTAATGTAATCTTTCTAATTATTTTGTTTGGGCTAATAAAGATTTATATTAGCCCTCTATAATTGTAAATTCATTCATGTGGTGTTGTTTAGTAATGTTTAGCCCTCTCTATTTTTATGATTGTTAAAAGATAGTTATGATTGTACATATAATATTTTTATGTAGAGTTTGAAGATATATTATTTGTACTTATATCCAGGTTTTGGTAGATAATTGCTTAAGATGGATAAAGCATGGGTTCGTTTACCAAGGTTTTTTTTTTCTTATTAACAATATTGGTTAAAGTTAGTTAAGTTAATTAAACTTGCTTAACTTAGTTTACTTATTATTTGTAGAGCTTCAGAGGATTATAGGAAAGGGCATATACTTTTATCAACATGGCTCGTGCAAATTGTAGAAACCTTGAGATTATAGTATGTCCTTGCTTACATTGTAAAAATGTACAACGTCATCATCACGAGGTAGTGTATGAACATTTAGTTATCAATGGAATAGATCCTACTTATACTACATGGGTCCTTCATGGAGAGAGTTCCACCGCCTCAAAACAATATCAAAATGTAGAGAACATGGAAACCTTTAGGATGTATAAGGAGCAAATGGGTTGTAGGGATCAAATGGAGTTTGAAGAAGAAAACTTTCCTAATAATCCTACTGAAACAAACGAAGAGGAAATTATAAACTTAGTTAAAGATGCCGAAACCCCTTTATGGCCTGGATGCATAAACTACTCAAAAATGTCAGCTGTTGTTGCATTATTCAAGCTTAAAGTCACACATGGTATTTTTGATACTTGTTTTGATGAGTTGCTTCAACTTATCCATGATATGTTACCACCTGAAAACAAACTTCCAGATTCACTTTATTTAACTAAGAAGGTGCTTAAGTCATTTGATCTTGGTTATGATAAAATACATGCATGTATAAATGATTGTTGCCTATTTAGAAAAGAGTTGGAACGAGCACATAATTGTCCCAAATGTGGTGCTTCCCGTTGGAAAGTTACTGAACGAAGTAAGAAGATCAAAGAAGGAAACCCTGCAAAAGTCTTGCGTTATTTTCCAATAATACCAAGAATTAGAAGGATGTTTAGTGTACCTGCAATTGCAGAACAACTTAGATGGCACCAAAATCATAAAAGCCAAGATGGCAAAATGAGACATCCAGTTGATTCAGTGGCATGGGACATTATTGATAAGAAATGGCCATCATTTTCAACGGATCCTCGAAACATTAGATTTGGTCTTGCTACCGATGGTTTTAATCCTTTTCAAGATCTTAGTACAAGTTATAGTTGTTGGCCTGTAATTATGGTTATCTACAATCTACCCCCATGGTTATGCATGACTAAAGAAAGTTTAATGTTATCTCTACTGATCCCAGGCCCAAAGCAACCAGGTAATGACATAGATATCTATTTGGCACCATTGGTGGAAGATTTAAAAGAGTTGTGGATAAATGGTGTTGAATTGTATGATGCTTATAGTGACTCTCTATTCACTTTGAAAGCAATTTTGATGTGGACAATTAATGATTTTCCTGCATATGCCAACATGTCTGGATGGTCCACCAAGGGAAAATGTGCTTGTCCAATATGCCGACAAAACACATGTTCAGAATGGCTACCACATAGTAGGAAATTCTCTTACATGGGTCATAGGCGATTTCTTGCTCCTAAGCACCCATATCGACATAAAAGAACATGGTTTGATGGGAAAATTGAAGAACGTGGAAGACCTAAGATATTTACTAGTGAAGAAATTTATAAAGAAGTTGAGAACCTTGTGGATAATTGGGGCAAAGTTGGGATAAAAAGGAAGAGAGACTTAACTTCTTCTCAATTATGGAAAAAGAAATCAATCTTATTCCAACTGCCTTATTGGAAGGTCTATTTCTTTCTTCCTTACATAACTATTTTATTATAATGCCTTAAAGATATAATATTTTCCTAATTCAATAACTTATCATTGCAGGATTTGATTATGCGTCATAACTTGGATGTGATGCATATTGAGAAGAACATATGTGATAGCATAGTTGGTACTCTTTTGAATATAAAAGGCAAATCCAAAGATGGATTAAATTCACGCTTAGATTTGGAAACAATGTCTATTAGAAATGAATTGCACCCGCAAAGTAGGGGTAATACCTTCTACTTACCAGCTGCTTCACATACTCTATCAAAGGAAGAAAAGCAAATTTTTTGCAAAAGACTTGCTAGTTTGACATTACCGGATGACTATGGTTCGAATATTGCCAATTGTGTCAAATTGGAGGAAAGCAAGATAATTGGTCTTAAGTCTCATGATTGTCACATGCTAATGCAACAAATTCTACCGGTAGCCTTGAGAGGACTTTTACCTAAAGGTCCACGAAATGCAATTTTTCGTTTGTGTTCATTCTTTAATGAATTATGCAACAAGATGTTAGATAGAAATAGATTAGAAGAATTGGAGGAAGATGTGGTGGAGACATTATGTCTGTTGGAGAGATTCTTTCCACCTTCATTCTTTGATATTATGATTCATTTAACAGTTCATCTAGGACGTGAAGCTCGTTTATGTGGTCCTGTACAATATCGTTGGATGTACCCAATTGAGAGGTATTTATCTACTCTATATTTTTATTAGTCATCCATGCCTTCAAATAAATATGAATTAACTTTGTTCAATTATATTAGGTACATGAAAGTATTAAAGGGATATGTTAGAAATCGTTCTCGAGCAGAAGGTTTTATAGCTGAGCGATATGTTGCTGAAGAATATGTGATATTTTGTGGTAAATATTTTAAAAAGGCCTGTGGAATCGGCACTCGATATAGACGCAATGAAGAGTTTGAAGATAAGTTTTTAGTTGAAGGGCGTCCAGTATCAGGTGGAAAAGTTGTACATCTCTCTAAAGAGATGTACGAGATTGCTCATCGTTATGTTTTGTTAAATAGTTCAGAGGTTCAACCTTATATAGAGTAATGAGTCTTACTGATGCCTTAACTAAAACTATATAGATTTTATATATATATATATATATAAACTGATCCTTCAATTCCACTTTTCTTGTAGGCAACACTTGGAAGCTTTTAGAAAAGAAGATGTGCAATTTTTAAGAAACGAAACATTATTACAAATTGAACATTTAAAGACTTTTAGGGCATGGTTTGCAAATAAGGTAATAAGCTTTTGATTCGTACTTTCTGTGTCTAAATCTAATATATTAATATGATTTACTTGGTTGAAATTATTATCTTGAACAGATAAACTTGGACAGGAAGAAATCTGACTTGTCAGATACTTTAGTATGGCTTGCAAAAGGACCAAGAGACATATCAATGTCATATTCTGGATTTGTTATAAATGGTATTCGCTTCCAGACTAAAGAAGCAGAAAAGGCTCGACAAAATAGTGGAGTTCTAGTTGAAGCAACAGCTCTTTGTAGAGCTAGTGCACGAGATAATTCTCAAGTGATCGGGAAAGTTTCTTTCTATGGGCTTCTGAGAAATATCATAGTACTTGATTATAATAAATTTCACATCCCTCTTTTTAAGTGTGATTGGGTGAACATTACAAATGGTGTCAAAGTTGAGGATGGTTTCACTTTGGTTAAGCTACATGAAGGACAAAACCAATATGAAAGAGATCCCTTCATTTTGGCCTCACAAGCTAAACAAGTATTCTATTCTCAAGAAAATAAAGCATCACAATGGCATGTTGTTTTGAGAGCACCACAAAGAGGTTTCTATGACCTTCAACTGTATGAAGAAAGTGATTGTACACCATCCACACCAATTAACATAAGTAGGCTTAAAACCCAAAATACTAGTGAGGATGAACCTTGCATAAGAAGCGATGTTGATGGCATATTTTGTGATAGGTAGATTTCCTATAAATCTTTATTTTTATGCCTTTTTTTACCTCTTATCATGGTTATTGCAAAATAATTTCAATCATTTATGTGACTTAAAAGTGTTGTGATGTTGTGTTATGCAGAGGTTAAGCACTATCTATAAATTGAGTGCATACTAGTGGAAGAAGATGAGTGGTGCAGAGGTAAGTTTCATTTTGAATTTCACCTATAGAATTATTGTATGAAAATGAAAAAATGTGAAATTATTCTTGATTTAGCACTAAATGTTTTTATAGTCTTCAAGGAAAGCGAAAAAAAGGTTGCAAAAACAACGTGGAGCACTAACAGCTGATGCTATACGGGATCACAATAAAGGCATCAGAATTGAGAGAGATGATGATGAACAAATGACTGAATCAAATAATAAAGAATTGAAAAGGAAGAGAGGGCCAACTACTTTAGGCATGTTAAAAAGTCATGTAACACGTTTAAATGTTGAGTTCAGTGATGTGGGTGTACCAGTGGGACCAAATTTTGATAAGTATACATCTTATCTTGGAGTTTTGGCACGAACGCATGTGCCAGTTAACATCAAAGATTGGACTCTAGTTGAATCAAAAGATAAAGATGACCTTTGGACATTGGTCAAGGTATGTATAGATTTAATTTATATTGGTTATTTATACTTATTGTTTCTAATATTCTTTTTGTCTAGCAACGATTTGTTGTAGATGAATCCCATAAACATTGGACACTTAAAAAAATTGGTGATCGTTGGAGACAGTTCAAATCAGAAATAACTTCAAAGATAAGAAAGGTTGACCAACAACAAAATAGAGTACGGGCTTTGTCCCTGTTAAGGCCTGGCAACATAGAATCTGATAAGGACTGGGAAACATTTGTCAAAGAGAGATTGTCTCCAGAATTTCAAGTAATTAGACATATCTAGTCACACACAAACACACACGCATATATATAATAATGTAGAATTTATTCATTTGTTTTATACTTGATTAATAGGTAATCAGCGAGAGGATGAAAATTTTGCAAAAAAACCAAGAGGATGTACACACAATGGGTCGACTAGGTTATGCTCGCAAGGAATATGAAATGGTAAAAATTCAACATCCTTGCATTTTGATTATATTCACATTATTTTTCAATTTATGTCTTAACTTATTTCTATCATTATGTTTCTTCATTTGAAGAAAAAACAGAGCTCAGGTGAAACATCAATTACTAGAGTTGATGTTTGGATTCAAGCGCATCTGAATAAGCAAGGGCAACCTGCAAATGAATCAATTGGACAAAAAATGGTAGGAATTTCTATAATAAAAAAATAAATTGCCTTACAAACACATGGCTTACATGAGAGTTATTATTCACACTATCTATTTTTTCACATATTACTTGGTTGTTCATAGAAACAAATTGAAGATATTCAAAAGTCAAGTGAGGATGTGGACATGTCTAATATACGAAATGACCCTCTTGTGATTGTATATGGAGGTGAACAACGTGGTAGAGTGCGTGCAAAAGGATTTGGTGTCAATCCTTCTAAAGTAGATGCACAGCTGCAATCTAGTGGAAAAGTTAAAGTACTTGAAAATGAACTGCAGCTTAATAAGCAAAGACTTTTACTATTAGAAGACCAGATGGATAAAGTGAATGCATTGTTAATGAAAATGACCTAGGTGAGTAGATTTTTATTACTTAAAAATGATCTATAACATATGTTATTATACATAATGGATTTCATACCTGGAAATTGTACAGAATCAGAGTGTTGACGAAATGATGAGCTCTTATGCATGTACCCCTCGAGTAAGAAACTAACACATTTTGTTGTATTTATAATACTATATGAGTTAAAGTATACGATTATTTAAAGTAATAATTAAACTAATTCTATTAATTGCAGTCTCAACAAGGAAGTGCTCCAAGTCATCAAATTATACCAAGTGAAAATGCAAGATGCCTATTACTGCATTGGTACTCAGATGACCCAGATGAAATTGTGGCTGAAGGAAAGATTGCAAGTGTAGATCCTAAAGTTCTAGTACATCACAAGCCTTTAGGAAGGGACTGTTGGAAAGTTTGGGTTACTCATGCTATTAGGAATGATGTTGAACTATATAGATCAACTGACGAAGCTCAAAACATTGATCAGGCCGTAGGAAGTGCTATTGCTTGGCCAAAAAGTTGCATCAAGTTGATATCATAAAGGTAATACTTTCTCATTGACTAAATTTCTATAAGTTTGTATTTTGAAGATTATATCATTTAATTTTTGCAATATGTTCTAAGGATGTTAACTGCATTTTTATTATCCTTATTTTTAGGCGGAGGTTGCCTTTTATGTTGTCACTTTTAAGGAAAGTTCATCAATCAAGATGCTAAAAGAAGATGATGATTTTGCTGCTTATGTACGAATTTGTGCTTAAGTATGTTTTACTTGATTTCATTTTCCTCAAGTCATTTAGGATTGTATTACATATTAATTACAAGTACTTGTATTTTTCATAATATTTGTGATAATATTAACATAATACAAATTTCTACATTTATTATATATTATGTATTCTGCGATTATTTATATACCAATTTGTATAATTAAAAATGAGCAGGTCTTACGTATTAATAAAAATGGTATTTAATTATAAATACAATATATTTCTATATCAAACAAATGGCAACATGCGCATGTTGCCAAAACAAACTTCCAGAAATCTATAGCAACACGCATTGCATGTTGCTGAAACTATTTTATTTAATATCTTTTCGCAACGCGCAATATGCGTTGCCATTGAGGTATATAGCAACATGTATTGCGCGTTGCCCTCGATGTCTACGGCAACACGCATTGCGCATTACCATCGATATCTACGGCAACACGCATTGCGCGTTGCTGAAACTTTATTACTCTTTGTCTTTCAACAACATATAATGCACGTTGCAATTGATATCTACAACAACACACATTGTGTGTTGCTGAAAACTCTTTTAGTCTGTCTTTTAGCAACATGCAATGCGCGTTGCCAAAAGATTTCTTGCAACATGCAAAATCGCTTTTCGCATCATGCATGCGCGTGTTGCTAAAAGTGAAAGACTTTTCGCAGCAGCAAAAACGGCAACACGCGTCTGCGCGTTGCGAAAACGTTTGAGCAACACGAAATGTGCGTTGCCGTAGCCCATTTTTCTTGTAGTGTTAACCCATGTATATATAATAAAGGTTTGATATTTTGCAATGAAATTCTGACCTTTAGTGACGCAAATTTCGTTGCGAAATAATTTTTAAAATTATGAAATAAATCGAAGAGGGAAAAAATTTGCCAAAATTTTTTTTTTGAGACAAAATTTTGATATTTCGCGACCAACTTTTCATCGAGAAAGAATTTCTAAATTTTGAAATTTCAAAAGCCGGAAAAAGTCAGCCCAAAAATCATTTTGCGACAAAAATTTTGATCTATAGAGACAAATTTTTCATTGCCAAAAAACTTGAAAATTTCAAAATTCTTAAGCAAGAAAAAGTCCCCCTAAAATTAATTTTTGGTGACGAATATAAATTTGTATTTTGTAGCTAAAGGCCTCATTTTGAAATCAAATTAATTGATCGCAGAACAGCCTATTTTGTAACAAAATATTAATCTTTTTGCGACAAAAATTTTCTCATTGAAAATCTTTAAAAAATTTAAAATGCTAAAGGCTCTCTTATTTGTCATAAAAAGTATACAAATATGAAAATTAAAATAAAAAACTAAGAATATTTTGAAATTAACCACATTGGGACTTTGATAATTGTAAATTTATTTAGTAATTAAATTTTCTTAACCAACATAATTAAGTTTATTTAATATTGGGTTGATATTAAATAATTTAATGTCAATTAATTAATCACATAAGAACAACATACATTAGATATATAAAATTATATATGGTGTAATTAATTTGTTTTAATTGAGTATTAAAGTGTTAACAAAATACATATAAGTCAACTATCATTAACAAATGTAGAATGGTTAGACATCTATACAAATGGCATAATTGTCATGTGCGAGTTATTGAAAATAAGTTTTTTATACTTTGATGAATAAATGATTAAATATTTATATTATAATCATTGCGTAACAAATGCATTTATTTTTAGTGAAATTTTTTTATTAGTTATTCCTTTTATAAATACTAAAAATTAATATTAAAATATCTTTAACAAATGTAAATCATAAGCTTGTAATAGCTGTAATTTAATAATCGGGCATCTATATATATGTTATAGTTGTTATTATGAGAAATTGAAAATAAGTTTTTCTAATTTGATTAGTAAATGATTAATTATTCATATTATAGTCATTTAAAAATATAATAAAATTGCATTTATTTTTAGGTATAGAAAGTATTTAAATTAATTATCCATTTCTTTTACAAAAATAACAATTATGAAAAGTATCTTTTACAAATATAAAAAATAATTCTGTCATAGAAGTAATTTAATTATTAGACATATATGCATATGTTACAAGTATCATATGTATTAGGAATTGAAAATTAGCTTTTCTAATTTATCAATAAATGATTAATTATTCATATAATAATTAGTACATAACAAATGTATTTATTTTTTGTTATGTAGTTTATTTTAATTATTTATCTCCCTTAAAATAAACTCTAACGATTGTTTAAAATATCTCAATAATTTACTCAAAGCTGTAAGACTAAAATTAAAGGTCTAAGAAAAATATACTGTCTAAATTCGTATACTCCATAAACAAAAAATAAAAAAATAAAATTACATAATTATTAATTAAATTATTATTTATGTTAATTTGACATATAATTAAACATTAAAAAATAAATTAGATTTTTACAAGTTGGGTTTTTCTTTTTTTTCAATCTCATTTTCATCAATTAAAAATTAGTCATAGTAATAAGTATATCATAATTGTAATTTAGTAGTTGGACATATATAAATCGCACATAAATTAGATTATACCTAAAGAGTTAGCAATAGATTTTATGCTTTGATTATTAAATTATTAATGATTCAAGTTTTATACATATATAGAGAGAAAGAGTTTATTTTAATTATTTATCTCTTTTACAAATAGTAAATTTAGAATATCTCAATAATTTTTCACACCCAAGAGCAAGGATGTTACCACAAAAGGTTATTTTTTTATAAAGGAATCATAATTTAGTTTATATTATATAGATGTAAAAAAGAAAGATTAATTGTCAGTATTTAGTTATTATTTTAAATATCACTTGTTGTTGGCAAAGTTGCTTCTCCGAATTAAAGTATGATCAATTGTTAATATCAAACATTATGGTATAATTTAACATATACTGCAACGAAATTTTTCTTGTAAAAGGTCCTCTTTTTGCATGGAATGTAATTTCATTACAAAAAGTAATATTTCATTATCTACACAGACTTTTTGCGAGAAATATTTCACCGTAAAAAAAAAATCTTTCGTGAGAAATTTACTTTCGTTGCTAAAGGCCATGTATTGTCTGATTTGCAAAATTGGAGAGCTAATTTAGTATAACTTTTTGCGACAAAATTTTTCCCGTGAAATGTTACTTTTTGCAAGGATTGCAATTTTATCACAAAAAGTACTCTTTCTCGAGGAATATAATTTCGTCACAAAAAGTAATATCTACAAAGAATTTTTGCGAGGAATATTTCGTCGCAAAAGATAATCTTTCGTGAGGAATTTACTTTCGTCGCTAAAGGCCATGTATTGTCTGATATGCCAATTTTAGTGAGATAATTTAGTAAGACTTTTTGCAACAAAATTTTTCTCGCAAAAAGTGAGGACTGCAATTTTGTCACAAAAGGTTATGTTTCTTGAGGAATATAATTTCGTCGCAAAAAGTAATATATACGAAGGACTTTTTGTGAGGAATATTTTGTCGCAAAAGACAATTTTTTGTGAAGAATTTATTTTCGTCTCTAAGGCTATGTATTGCCTGATATGCCAAATTTGATGAGGTAATTTGTAGGAGTTTTTGCGTCAAAATTTTTCTTACAAAAGGACACTTTTTGCAAGGACTTTAATTTTCTCATAAAAGTTGTCTTTCTTAAGGAATGTAATTTCATCTCAAAAAAATAATATCTGCACAAGACTTTTTGTGAGGAATATTTCATCGCAAAAGGGAATTTACTTTCATGGCTAAAGGCCATGTATTGTTTGATATGCCAATAATTTAGTGGGACTCTTTGTGACAAAATTTTTCTCACATAAGGTCCCTTTTTGTGAGGAATTTAATTTTATCAAGAATAGCCTTATATCTATCCCATGTTTATATAAGTTAGAAGGGCTTTTCGCGAGAAATTTTTCCTCGCAAAAGGTCTTTTTTCGCGAGAAATGTAATTTCGTCGCAAAAAATGTTCATATTGCTACAAAATTTTTGTCACAAAATCCCATATTTTTGTAAAACTTTTTGCAAAGATAATTTCATCGCAATAGGTTTTCTCTTGTCACGAAAAATTATTCTCTAATTAGTCACTCCAGTTTTTAGCGAAGAAATAACTATTCATCACTAAAAGTTGCATTTTGTGACGAAAATTTCGTCGTAAAATATCATGTTTTCAAATGCTAGTTTTTGCGACGAAATAAGAATTTGTTGCAAAAGACCTTTTATTGCTACGAAATGATTTCGTCACAAAAAACTTGGTCGCAAAACACTGTTTTTCTTGTAGTGTATATAGCAACAATTTTTTACCTTTTTGAATTAGATTAACTTCAATTAAGGTAAATATATAAGTATATTAAATAAATCAATTCATATTATGATAAAATTGGATGAAATCAACTAAATGCAGAAGTTATATAATTATTTCATTAGATTTAGTATATAATTATATAAATTAATGTTGAATCTAATTTTAATTTTTAATTTTATTAAAATTTTGATTATGTTACACTAACGGGCAAATATCACAGACTACCCCTATGTTGTAGCTTAATTTCATGTGCGATCACCTTTTGTCATTCTGTATTAGCGCCTACCCCTCACTTTTTATAAAGTCATTAGGCACCACCCTTTTGTTAGTTTTGATAGTAAATAGATGTAAATAAGTTCATTATGGAGGGTTATAGATAATGTTAGAAAATTTTTATTAACTATTGTAATTGGAGTTTTATTATCTATTTATTGAATTACTTTCAAGTTTGTTTCATGAGAAAGATGAGTTAAATAATAGTTTCCAGCCCTCGATTTTAGGCACAATTCGCCTGTGTTAACTAGGGGCTGGTCATGTCAAATGTAGCCTGAGATCAATCATAGAAGCTGCTTCTATGTTAAGCATACAAAGCTAAGAGGCAATCTTAGAGGTTGAAATGCAAGCACCAGGGCCTGCTTTAGCTACGATACCAAATAGATGTAGCTCGATGGCTGCATTAACGGCCATGAGAAAGACTATAAAGTCAATGACCAGAAATGTGTCTATGAATGCCTTATGCTCATCGTTAATGGAGGACGTAGCTACTTGGTTATCAAACGAACCCATGTAAATTATTTCTTGATTATGTTTTGTTGTTTCTCTCTCTCTCTCTCTCTATATATATATATATATAGGTCCATGCCACATGTCACGACATGTGTTAATCTATGTGGCATGCTGAGTTGGCTATTTTGGAGAAAAACAAGAAAATATTTACTGCATTGATTATTTCCTATCACTACAAGAATTTTTTGCATATTTGTCACTTCACAATTTTTTTATTTGACAGTTTTTTAAAAAAGTGAGAAATTTAGCCATGTCCTAAAAGTCAAACCTATCAATTCATCTTATTTGTCACTTTTTGTCTTATTCAATCACATATATATCACATTTTTATAAAAGTTTGACAAATATGTGAAAATATAATTTTTTCTTTTCCCTCTTTCTTTTCATATTTTCTTTCAAATATGTGAATATAATATTTAAAATTTTAATAAATTTATCTAAATATAATTAAACAATATAATTTTATTTTTAATCTAAAATTAAAAATAATTTTTAAAAATCTTTAAATTAAAGATAACATTATTATATGTATGAAAAGAATAAATTTTTAAATCTTAAATTTTAGAAAAATGAATTTTTAAATGTGGAAATTTTGTGAAATAAATAAAATTATTTTTTAATTTCAAAGTGATGAAAATCACATTATTTAATTGCTTTGATAAAAATTAAGCAATTAAAAATATCAAAAAAATTATTTTGCAATAATATAACATTTTAAATATGCAAAAAATTATTTTAATTTATTTTAAAAATTAAATTAAAACATTTAGTGCTCTAAAAATTATAAAAAATTAGTCTAATGGTATAAATGAAAAAGTTTGAAATATAGGGACTGAATCTGGGGGTGATTTTGATAATTTTTAATAGATATGGATTTCCTGGAATTTCACAATTCTATATAAAGAAAATGACACAGCCCTAAATCTAAATCGCTAATTTCGGTTCTCTCCCTCCCCCACTCTCAATGGCCGATAAATCACAAAATACAAGCATCTTTAACAACAGAGGTGCTTAGCTTAGCAGGTAGACAGAGAGGTGGCCTGAAGTGAACTGAAGCAACAAGGGGCTCGCCACCATCGCCACCCTCACCATCACCATGGACTTGTCTTCATGGTTTCGACGCAGTGCTTCAAAGGGTAGCAAAAAATCCAAAACCCCACAATCAAATCAGCAACAAGAAGAAAAAGAAGAGGTTTGACAAGGAGGCGCACATTTGAAGCGGGGTTGATGGCAATACTGGAACCAAACTACCAAGAGGTTTGACATCCAAAACCCGTGATTTATCAAATGGAGCTTGAGGTTGAGGGACAGTATTGGAACCTGACCCCCCTCCTTCCATCGTGAACGCAAAAACCCATTTGGTAAGCCATTACCTGATGCTACCTCATGACTAATGCATTTGATTTAATGATTTTAATTCCTTTTTGAATTTAATTATTTGAATTTTTTTATTTGGTGCTTAGATTCGGTTTAGGTGTTAATTTTTTAATTTTAATTTGTAAATTAGATGTTAATTAATGTTGGGAGTTTGGGATTTCATTTTTTAAATCTGAAATCACGATATGTTTATCAATTTAATTTGTTTGTGTTTCAAATCCACTAAAGTTATTAATTTATTCCAATTTTACAAATAAAGTCTTGTCCTACTTGAGTTATTCGAGTCTAATGAATCACATGTATAGACAAATTATCACTTATCCTTTATGGCATGTTTCCATCTACAAGAAAAGGTTCCAAAAGATAAAGATTCCACTCAGCTTTTTATGCATTTACTCTGTGTGAGGCCCACGTATAAATATTGTAGCTTCTTCTTTGCTATCAACACCTATGAAATGTATGTTATCCAAACAGACAAAAAGATTGAATTAGTTTAATAGCTTTTTTAATCTTTATTATTTTTACTTCTCTTGCCAAACCAATGATAGTGTATGCATATCACGGGCTAATCCCAACTATGGAGAGATGTGGCTTGCAGCTGGCCATTGATGTTATAGGCAATTTGCATTATTTAAATGAGAACTTGTTTAAAAAAATGCGGAGGAAAAAGAACAAGTTTAAGTGATTAAAAGTGCAAAACATGTAATTGAAAAAAGAAGTGAAAGAGAATACACTTATTGGTTATAAAGCTACGTTACTTGCAACTATTGAAAACTTGTTTGTTTCGGGCAAATTCTCTAATCTTTCTTTTAGTAGCTAATTTCTTCTCTACTTGTTACTTTTACTCCCTCTCTCTTTCTTCTATTTGCTTCTCCTTCTTTCTCCTTGTACTCCTTTTACACTTATTCTTTATATATATATAAAGTCAATCGTCAAAGCTTTATAAAGGTGTAGAAGGGCTTTAAATGACATTTATTGACATTGTCTCAAGCATTATATTTTGTTTTGTATAGTCAAAGCTTTGTAAAGTAGTGTAACACAATGACTTTAAATGGCATTTATTAATATTGTCTCATTCATTGTTTTAGGCCACATATTTTTTTACTTTTACAAATAAAAGTTTATCACTTGGTTGCAAGATTTATTTACATAATAATATTCCTTGACCAAGTTAAATTAGGTGGAAACCACTTCTTGATCCGACAAAGGCTAAATTTGGGCAAATTTTTTAAGGCCCCTAAGCTTTAAATGATTATTTTCAAGTATCACATTTAGTTTGGGAAGGTTGTTCAAGTTTGTCATGTTCTATGTTTTTTTTTCTCTTCTATTTCTTATTTATTTTGACTACTTAAAAAGGCTTTCTTTAACACTGAAATTTGTCAACTCTAATTCAAGAAAGGTTAGATAGAGAGAGAAAGGAGCATCTAACTAAATTTGATTTGCAGCTAGACATTTTCAAGTAAATAGTAATATTAGTATATAGCTGCTAAAATGTTATTTTTCAATTTTTTAAAACTGCTGATATTGAATTTTAGTGGGCATACAGAATTATTGATACTTTCTTGTTTATTGGTATGAGAATAAAGAACTATTGATACTTTTTTTTAGTGAAAGAGTTTTGTATTGAACTTGGTGACTAAGTTTTATTGAGTTTGCTAGGAAAAATTGGCTTTTACATCTATTTATGATAAATTTGTTTGCTAGCTAGCTTAAAGATAGTGGACATTACTTGGTTGTTTAATAAATTATCAGTTAATAATAGTTATTATATGTTATGTTACCTGCCACAAAAAAGATTAGCTTTGAATTTTGATGACTGGTTTGACTTAATATACCATAATTGAATCCTTGGAGTGAAGTAAATTTATGGATCTCCATTTTCTATTAAGTGACTTATTCATCTCGTACACTGTTCCTGATTATTCTAAATTTCAGTTTACATGTTCCAGGATTTTCTTTACTTTGAGCTTAAGTTTGTTTGAAAATTTGCTCATAATCCAATCTTCCTCCTTTTTGTGCAGATTGGTGAGTCAACTGGTGCTAAATGAAAAGCTGCACTACAAGAGACTACTCAACTTGTGGAAACAAGGCTTGCATCAAATGCAAAAGTAGTGAAGACTTTGTTTGGTGCAACTGAGGTTTGGTTTTCTGTCCTCTCTTTCTATCATTGAAATTACATGACACGTGTCAAGTACAAAGTAATGAGGAACTTTTTGGCCCTTATTGAGGATGTTGAAGATATAGCTATGTTTACAGCTTGAGATTGATGGTGATTTCCTATATTTTCTAGCTGATTCAGCAGTTATAGCGGTGAGCATAGTGTCTTATTCATGTTCTTTGCTTTATGATAATTTTCACATTTGATGTTAAAATTTTCAGTTTCAATATGGAAACCCAGACAAAGCCACACCGAAGGTACAGAAGCTCTATGAATTATTGGATTTCTTGTTATGTATGAAATTGTTCTATTTGAAGTGCTTTAAGTTTTAAGATAATTTAATCACTTTTTCGTATTACATGGGGCTACTGTGGTTTTAGTCTCCCAAAATTTTCCTTGTGGTATATGATTGTTTGGTCTTGATCACATCCTTGTGCTAGATGCAGAGATTCGAGTCAAGAAAACTAATGGCATGAAAATCTTGGGCTGGTTTTTCTTCTCTCTCTCATTCTCTATGTAGAATGATTTGGGTGCTATGACCAAACCTTCACCTTCTTGAATCTATGAATATGTCTAATATTTTAGTGGTTGCAAAATTTCTTGTGCATTTCATCTGTTGAGGGAAAACATTGTGCATTTCTTGCAATAAACATCTTGCACTGGGTTGAAGTTTGCTATGTTGAAACATTTTATCTTAGTATCGATATTTTTTCACAACAGACATGCAAGCTTGACCAAGAGATTTGAACTCTTCATCTGTGGTCGTGAACTGGCCAATGCATATTCTGAATTGACTGATCCACTGGACCAGGTAAGCTGATGTGGTCTCTGGATTTGCTAATGTTGTCCACTAACACTTTGAGTTCTAGTAATGTAGTATGATTAGCTGTTATGCAACAAATAAGCATGGTATTACCATGCATGTACTAACATATGGGTTTTTAGTGTGGTCGATAATAAAATAGAAGACTCTGTTTATGGAAAATTGTTTAATAGAAGAATTCTTTTCAAGGACTTGGTGTTAATAACATATGTATAAACTGGAATTCCTATTACTACCAGTGCCCAAGTTGAAGAATGTATTAACTCAACACACCACATTGTTGTCCTGCATCACAAAACTGTGACTATTTTCGTTTAGTTAGAAATCAGAAGATATTGTCATTGATTTTAAATGGTGGCAGAGGGCACGCTTGGAAGAGCAAGTGAGGCAGCATAATGAGAAGAGAGCAGCAACTGTTTCAGAGACATCGAGTGCAGAAGAAAAATTGGATAAAAATGATGATATCTCATATGAAGTTACTCTTGATTATGACTTTCTGGCTGCTCTGGAATATGGAATGCCACCAGCTTCGAGAATGGTATTGTCATCTTCTGAAATTATTTTGATTGTTCTAGATCATTTTTTGGAAATTTTTTTGAGCTAATATGAATTAATATACATATGAGACCAAGTTTGGTTCTTGTCTTGTGGATGCCTGTAGATCATGGACCAGTGAAATAATTTTCTTCTCAGGCATATATCATGTGGCTATCTGTGAGTCAAAAAAGTACAAGTTACTGAAGTTAATTGTGAATAATCACTGTTTTTTAGCATAGATTCTCTAGGAAATTTATGTGACAGTAATGCTTTATTTATCATTTGCTTACTCATTTATGTTTGTATAAGAGTTTCCCTCTAATGGAATTAGGAATGAAATCTCATGTACTTATTCATGTTTTTAATCTGGTTACCTCTGAATTGCAAATTATCTTTACCACTAGTTGCAATACCTGATTTGTCATAATGGCAAATATTGTGTTGCTTGATTACAAAAAAGTTTATTTAACATTCCAAAATTGTTATCTTATTTTACTTTCATTAGGAACTTAGGAGTTTTATGAGAAATTTGTTTAATGTGACATATGATACAAATTATGAATTTCTTAATTTTTTTTAAAATACATATTATATATATATTAATTTTTTTTAAATACTTGGCGGTTAAAAACTGTCAAGTATATTTTTTTTTAATTTTTGAAACTATTATACTTGGCGGTCAAAAACCGCCAAGTATATTTATTTTAATTTTTAAACTTATTATACTTGGCGGTCTTTGACCGCCAAGTATAGTCAGATGCATATTTGACACTTTGACCGACTGCCAAATATAGTCAAATTGACTATATTTGACGGTGCCATTAGTGGCGCTTTTAAGACCGTCAAATATATACATATTTGACGGTCAAAGACCGTCAAATATGATCATTTTTCTTGTAGTGTATTTTATTGTCTTCAGTTAGGAAAGACATTACTATCTATTGTTTCCAAAACTGATGTTCAAATTTGGAAATTTTTTAATTTAACTTAGCTTTAGGAAAGATTGTTTATCATGTTTTATTATTAATTATCCTATAGTGAACTTGCTTTCCTAGTTCTTGTTTTAGGGATATTTATATTTTAGCCCCGGAAGTAAGGTATAATGGTATTTTCCCCCTTGGTTTTTCAATATTGCAGTTTACCAAGGAGGAAAAATCCATTAGACCTTCAATTGAATCCTTATGCTATAAGAAGTAGCTGGACAAGCAGTATATAAAGCGATGTTGTATTGAAGTCCAATAATAGTTAGATGGTCTTTGCGAGCTTGTTTTGAAGGCTATTTGAGAGAAGCTTCATTCACTTTGTTGGCTTGTGTTTTGTTTTGTCGTTAAGTTTATTTGTAGAATGCTCAAGAGGGCTTGAGTTATTCACCAAGGGAAGTTGTATAACAGTCAAAGTAGGGACTTGAACTATTGGATAGTGAAGTGCAGCAAGGTTTAGGAAGTTGGTTCACTAGGGTTGAAGTTCTCGGAGGGAGCATAGGTTACACAGAAAGGTGAGTGAGTGAAAGGGGTTTTGTCTACTGTAAATCCAATAATTTGTAAACCTGAATGACTTTGTGAATTGTAGCTTGGCTACCCGTGGATGTAGGTTGGTTATTGTCGAACCACGTAAAAGTTGTTGTGTATCTTTTACTTCCTTGTTGTTATGTTTTATTTAACGGCATACGTGTATGCCTAACATAATTAGATCCTAGGATTCAAACTTATTATATATATACATTGATATATTTTTCAATGAATTATATTAAAGGACATGGTATGTTTGTCCCACTAAACTTTCTTTATTCTAATATATATATATATATATATATATATATATATATATATATTGTCCCACTAAACTTTCTTTATTCTAATATATATATATATATAGCACTTGTTCTGAAGATATTCTTTCTCAGCAATTTCGCTTTCTCGCTCTCCAATACCA
Source organism: Boswellia sacra (assembly GCA_013180625.2). Classification (NCBI taxonomy): domain Eukaryota; kingdom Viridiplantae; phylum Streptophyta; class Magnoliopsida; order Sapindales; family Burseraceae; genus Boswellia; species Boswellia sacra. The sequence goes on along the minus strand of SNVD02007383.1, from coordinate 8,419 downwards.
AAGAAATGAGCAACTATATATCTGATTAAATCATTATATGGTTGATCATGACTAAGGATATACTCCTTTTCTGCCACAGTAAATGTATCTGCCCACCATCTTCTCAAGGATCCAAGAAATCCTGAGACAAGTCGAAGAGTGACTGCTCGTTTGCTAAGATGTGGAGCGCGTTGTATTTCTCCTTCTGCCCAAGCTAACATCTTTTCAAAATATGCTGGTCTTTCTTCTAGTTTTAGACCATCAATATTCCAAAAAGTTTTTACATTTGGAGCATTTGGCACCTGAATCTGAACATCAAGCTCTTCTTGATTTTCTTTATTTTGGTTTTCACCAACATTTGCCGAAGAAGATACTCCTGATGTTTCTCCTCTGCTCATGTCTGGCTTAAACTGAGGAGTTCTCTGTCTGAATCTACCAGTAGTATCAACATATGTCGGATTTGCAGGAATATGTGGCTGCTCCATCATAACCGGTTCAGCAACTGAGGAAGATAAAGATTCAGAGGAATTGTTTGATCCATCTGATGTAGAACCAGATTGATCATCATCCCAACCAGAGGCATGAATAGGCCATGGTTGCACATGTGGCATTTCGTAATTTCTCCAAAAGCCTTTGACACTGTTGCCCGTAGGACTTTCTTCCCAAATATCAGAATTCTTTCTTGGCTTATCTTTCTTCCAAGAAATCTTCTTTTTCTTCTTTTGCTCAAAGTATCTTCGATGCTCTTCACGAACTTGATTCAGAAAATAGTCACTGTCAACTCCAGTACTGACAATCATGTTGATAGGACGAGGCTTTTCATGAGCATTTGAAAGTTGTTTGACTGTTAGCCTGTGAACTTTCTTCAGTCGCCTACGTATCTCTTGAAGTTCTTGCTTTATCTGCTCTTGCTGCTCAGCAATGGCTTCTAATGCTCTGTTTTGTTGTAGAGCATTAGTGTTGCGCCAGTTGACCGCCTTTTCAATAGGACCAAACTTTGTTGGATCAAGCTTTTGAACAACCCAGCTTCCAGCAACATAATTTCCAGAGGCATTAGAGACAAAATCATTTTCTGGAAATTTGAACATATTGATGGATCCGCCATATTTCACTGAATGAGATCTAGGAAGAAAATGAGTTCTGGGCATATGAGTGCAAGATCTAGGATTCTTGCCATCCAGCTGACACTTTTCGCAGGGATAGATAGGAACTGATTCTCTTGGAAAAGAAACTGAGGTTCTACCAGCAGACAGCTTTTCTATCTTTGGCTTGTCATGGACAGTTTGAGGCTTGTTACTCTGCTCATACTCATTAATCCATTTTGGAGGAAAAACGAGCTGATTTTGCTTGAAAGTCTGAGGCTGAATGATTATACCATTACCAGTGAGTCTAGTAATTGGCATATTTGTGTGGTTCAGGGAAAAGAGATGTGTTTGGACTTTATAGGTCATGGAATGATGAATTGCAAGGGCTGACTCATTGGGATTCATTTCTAATCCATGTAACTGGATCATGACTTTGATAGTGTTTAGCAAAGTAGGCTTGGAAATATCAAGGGTAAAGTTAGGATCTACTTGTATGATAACATGACCTTGATTGAGACCTACCTCAACAGCTGATATCAAAGCTTTTTCAAAAGACTGCCAACGAGTATCTAGAACTGCAATGAAACAAGTAACATTTTTACCACCAAGGAATAATGGTTGCAATCCTATTCGAATTGCTCCCAGATGAATTCCACGGTAGCCTTCTCGACTGTATCTTTGGATATCTGGTGCGGAAATTATAGGAAGATAGGTTTCTGAAGAACTTGAAGAAATGGATTGGACGGACACTTCCGAGGACTTGTACACAGACTTGAGTTTAGGGGTTCTAAACGGAACAAGGGTTTTTAGTTTAGGAATAAGAACACTGACATCATAGAACTTATAAGGGTTAAGAGGATCTAGATGAAATGGTTGTAGAGAATTGGGTTTAGTATCTGACTCATACTCTGCCTCATAATGAAAGTTTGTGACCGAACTAGAAGAAGAAGGAACTTCTGAAGAAGACTTTGCAAATTCAGTCGTTGCTATCTCTTGGTTATCCATTGTCCTTATGTTGCCTCTCAAGGTCTTACTACAAAAGGAGAATATAGATATAACTTTTCTTGTGGATATTAGCTCTTTTTCTCACGCCACCTTGGCTTTCTTTTCGAGCATTCACACCACAATAGAAAAGTATCCTCAATCTATATTTCTTCACTCTGGATAGCCTTAACTGAATCGCAACTTCTAACTCAGAAATTCATAAGATATCAAAATGATAAAATTCAACCGACGGCAGGGCCGAACTGAGAGAACTTTATTATTTTGAACCTTAGACTTCAACTCCTTTTGGGAGGATAGGCTCTGATACCATTAATACAACTAGGCTCAGAGTACAAGCTCTGATTCCATTACTAGAGAAAGGGATTACACAAGGGATAGACACACGAGAGACTCGGCTAGTATTCCGTGTCCCAATACAAAGCCCAAGTATCCTTTATATAGGCCAAGCCAGGATACTATGCTAGGATGCTTCCTTATCTCTAAGGAATCTCCTTTACACGTATACACTACTTTACAACTCACACCTTATCATTATCATCATAACACTGGACACCTCACTACATGACTCACACATAAAGATAATACAACATCATTACACTAGCATGACTCAACTCATGCTTTATTGCTTTATGTCACATCAAGTCACATCATGTCTATTCACCATTGCTTCCGCTGACGGGTCCACTTTGCTTCCGCTTTAATCTTCATCATTGTCGAAGAAGAAATCGTCCTGCCATGGAACTTGATTGATTGGTGGAAGTTGTGGATCAACTGGTTCGTTAGGCAGTTGTGGCTGTGGCCAATCTTCCCATCCTTCGTCAAGATCTTCCCATGGTGGTGAAGGATTTTGAATCTCATTGGCTCTTCCTTGCTTGCGAAGCCATTCATGGTAATCATGCCGATATTCTTGAATCGACTCATCTTCAGAACTGTCATTTACGAGCTCTAGACTTTTTATCCTTTCTTTATAGAAGAGATCTGGTGAATTGAGGACATTGTCTGAGACAGGACTGTGAGTACAGTATAGTAACGGCATTTGATAGACTTCTGCCAATCTCTTTCTTGCGTGCAAACATCCTTTCCAACACGTTTGGATATCATCACTCATATGATCATGGATAATTGGCTCAATAAATGGCTCTCGTGTTCTTCCCCATATATCGCTTAACTGAAAAATTACTATCATCTTGTGGACAATTTGAAATCCACCTTTGAGCGTAAGCGTTAAGAGATCTTCAAAAATTGGAGAGAACATCCGATCAAACCATCGATTAGGGTTATACCTTCTGCTCCTGTGAATTAATACAGGATCAAATACCATCGCTATTGGATATAGGTTGAACAATAGCCAATAGGAATAGTATCCTAGAGGAGAAGCTTCAGGTATGACTGAATGACCCCAATTTGTGTCTTCATCATGGACCACATGAAAATTTGGAGAGATCTGGTAGACCGTCTCAAAAATTTGATATGGATTTGGTGAAGGAGAAAGCAATTGAAATCTCCTTTCTTCTGTGCTAGGACTCATCATGCATTGATATAAAAGATCCCATGTTCTTCCAAAAGTTTTGTCTGATGTTTCTGGATAGTCACGTGCATAAAACACCCGATCTTCAATATCTGTTTTGATTTCTGGAGGCAAAAGAGAACAGAATGATGGAAGATCATAAAGGAATTCTGTTCCTTTCATTTTTGTTAGACCTGGTGGTTCCATTATTGTTTTGCCTTTGTAATCTTCAAGAGTTTGAGGAAGTTTTCGCCTTCTGAGACCTTCCTGTCTTCTTTCAAAGGCATCCTGACCCAGCATGTATGGCTTAGAGGAACTGGAAGCCATTGTTATAACGTGAATAGGTCTAGGAATTGGTCTGGACAGAAAATCTGCTAACACGTTTGATTCACCTTTGATGTAGCGAACCTTGAACTTGAATCTCGAAAGAGACTCTGACCATCTAGCGAGTTGAGGATCTGGAATCTCGCCTTCTCTTCTTCTAAGCAATCCCTCGAAATATTTGTAGTCTGTTTCAACCACAAATTCCTCAAGAGAGAGATGAAATTGAAATTTTTTTGATAGCGTTGATGACCGCTAACACTTCTTTCTTGGATGAAGGATAGTGTTGTTGAGAGTCTGAGAACTGCCCGGATTTATATGCACAAATTCTTCTGTAGCTCCCTTCTTGTTCAAGTAGCACTGCTCCCCAAAATTTGTCACTTGCGTCAGTCTGAAGGCTGTCTCTTATACACATCTAGATGTGTATAAGAGACAGAGTCTGAAGGATGAGTTGTCCCGTGTCAGGAATCTTTAAAGGAGGAAGAGACCTGCATTTTTCTTTCAAATCAATTACAGCTTGTGTCGCTTCGTCAGACCATGCTGCTGCTTTCTTCCTTATATGCCTTGAGATTTTGCTAGTGTATCTGGACAAATTCTTTATATAATCTCCTGCATAATTGACGATTCCCAAGAATTGTTGAATCATCTTTCTACTTGTCAACTTGTCAGGGAACAAGAATATCTTTTCAGCAATATGTGGCATTGTCTTTGTGTAGCCATCCTTGATATGTAATCCAAGGAAATCTACTTCTGGGATTCCAATGAACATCTTTCTATCGGATAAGACCAAGCCATGCTCAAAAGTTAAACTCTTGAACTGTTTAAGATGCTGGACATGATCTTCGTCATTATTGCTGAAGATAAGGACATCATCAATATATATAAGACAAAAGTTAATTATGTCTTTGTACACGTCATCCATTCTGTGCTGATATTCTGAAGGAGCATTCTTGAGATCAAAAGGCATCACGTTTCACTCATAGTGACCATGTGGCACAATGAAAGCTGTTTTGTAGCGATCTTCTTTTCTGACTCCCACCTGCCAAAATCCTGACTTCATATCGAACTTTGAGTAGATCTTTGACTTAGCCATTCTCTTTAATAGACAAATCTTTCTTGGAACAGGATATCGAATATCTCGCAAACAGTCATTGAGCTTTCGGTAATCAATACAGAATCTTTTCTTTCCACGAACACGCTCAGCTCTGTTGTTGACGTAGAAAGCTTGACTTGCCCATTCAGATTTTGAAGGACTGATGAGATTTATTTTGAGAAGTTCAGAGATTTCTTCTCTACAAAGATCTTCATCATGTGGTAATCCTAGATGTGAAGCTGATTGATGCGGTATCTCCCAATTATCTTTGTAAGGGAGAGAAACAAAATATTGTTCTCGAAACCAGAACTTGTTTGGAACATCTCCACAACATTCTAGAAGTTCTTTGTGCTCTGTTTCAAACTTTGGAGTAAGAGATTTGACATTTTCACCCCTCCTGGAGACGGAGAATTTCTCTATCCATGGTAAAAGACAAGAACGAGAATTCTGAGTAACAGGATCAAGCATAGTGAATGCAAATCCTTCAGGATGAAAAGTGAATGGAGAAAGAATACTTAGGAAATCCATCCCAAGCAATAGATCTTCGCCTGACTGATCAAACGCAAAAAAGCTATGCCATTTATTAAATGGCAATAGATTAATAGCTCTAGTGCATTTGCTGCTTTGAACCAAATCTCCACTAGCGGCTGAAAATCGGACTGCTGTAGGAATAAATAGAGACTTTGGAAGACAGTTGCTATGGATTATAGAGGAAACTGCTCCAGTATCAATAAGTGTAGAGAGTGCAACTTGGTCTTGATCAGAAATTTGAATTACCCCTTTGACATATGGGCGAAAAATTGGACCTGACTGCATAGTAAGATCAATAGGTACCTCACGAGGAATATTCATGATAACTTCTGATGCACTGCTGGTTTCAACTTCTGAATCATCTGACTGGACCTCTATTGAGAACAAAGCATCTTCTGGATCATCTGACCAGTAATACCATTCATCTGAAAATTCTGGATCATTGATAAGTTGAAGAAGTCTGATTGGAGCTTTCTTTTTCTGCTTGCATTGCCTGGCAAAATGTCCCTTTTTTCCGCAAATAAAACATTTGCCTGATTGCTTTGGGAACTTTCGCTTTTTGACAAAACGATACTTAGTCTTTATACTCTGTTTCCAAGACTTGGCAAATTTTTTCTTAGAATTCTTCTCTTTTTTGCACTTGCAATGGGATAGATGAGTACATCCAAATTCTTGCGGCTTTTTGTTGCAGTATTTTGTAAGAGAAGTTTTCTCAATCTGCTTCATGTGCTTTTTGAGATCCTGATTGCGACAATGAGTTTGAATCACTTCTGTTGCTAACTGATAGAGACTGGCGAGGCTGTATGGTGCAAGATCAGTTATCCCATCTGCTTTCAGTTTTGTTTCAAGCATTTCTGCTACTGGACCTGGCATATTAAGAACAAAAGTTCTTTTGATTGTATCCGACTGGTTGTTAAATTTGAAGTAGAGAGATTCTTGTTTGAGGAAATATTGCTCAAGCATTTGGACATCACAACACTTATTCTGAAGATATTCTTTCTCAGCAATTTCGCTTTCTCGCTCTCCAGTACCAAAGAAATGAGCAACTATATATCTGATTAACTCATTATATGGTTGATCATGACTAAGGATATACTCCTTTTCTGCCACAGAAAATGTATCTGCCCACCATCTTCTCAAGGATCCAAGAAATCCTGAGAAAAGTCGAAGAGTGACTGCTCGTTTGCTAAGATGTGGAGCGCGTTGTATTTCTCCTTCTGCCCAAGCGAACATCTTTTCAAAATATGCTGGTCGTTCTTCTAGTTTCAGACCATCAATATTCCAAAAAGTTTTTACATTTGGAGCGTTTGGCACCTGAATCTGAACATCAAGCTCTTCTTGATTTTCTTTATTTTGGTTTTCACCAACATTTGCCGAAGAAGATACTCCTGATGTTTCTCCTCTGCTCATGTCTGGCTTAAACTGAGGAGTTCTCTGTCTGAATCTACCAGTAGTATAAACATATGTCGGATTTGCAGGAATATGTGGCTGCTCCATCATAACCGGTTCAGCAACTGAGGAAGATAAAGATTCAGAAGTATTGTTTGATCCATCTGATGTAGAACCAGATTGATCATCATCCCAACCAGAGGCATGAATAGGCCAAGGCTGAATAAGAGGCGTATCATAATTTCTCCAAAAGCCTTTGACACTGTTGCCTGTAGGACTTTCTTCCCAAATATCAGAATTCTTTCTTGGCTTATCTTTCTTCCAAGAAATCTTCTTTTTCTTCTTTTGCTCAAAGTATCTCCACTGCTCTTCACGAACTTGATTAAGAAAATAGCACTATCAACTCCAGTGCTGACAATCATGTTGACTGGACGAGGCTTTTCATGAATATCTGAAAGTTGTTTGACTGTAAGCCTGTGAACTTTCTTCAATCTTCTGCGTATCTCATAAAGTTCTTACTTTATCTGCTCCTGCTGCTCAGCAATAGCTTCTAATGCTTTGTTTTGTTGTAAAGCATTAGTGTTGTGCCAATTGACCGCCTTTTCAATAGGACCGAATTCTGTTGGATCAAGCTTCTGAACAACCCAGCTTCCAGCAACATAATTTCCAGAGGCATTAGAGACTAAATCATTTTTTGGAAATTTGAACATATTGATTGATTCGCCATGTCTCACTGAATGAGATCTAGGAAGGAAATGAGTTCTGGGCATATGAGTGCAAGATCTAGGATTCTTGCCATCTAGCTGACACTTTTCACAAGGATAGATCGAAACTGATTCTCTTGGAAATGAAACTGATGTTCTGCCAGCAGCAAGCTTTTCTATTTTTGGCTTGTCATGGACAGTTTGAGACTTATTACTCTGCTCATACTCATTAATCCATTTGGGAGGAAAAACGAGCAGATTTTGCTTGAAGGTTTGAGGCTGAATGATTATACCATTACCAGTAAGTCTAGTAATAGGCATATTTGTGTGGTTCAAGGAAAAGAGATGTGTTTGAACTTTATAGGTCATAGAATGATGAATTGCAAGGGCTGACTCATTGGGATTCATTTCTAATCCATGTAACTGGATCATGACTTTGATAGTGTTTGGCAAAGTAGGCTTGGAAATATCAAGGGTAAAGTTAGGCTCAACTTGTATGATTACATGACCTTGATTGAGACCTACCTCAACAGCTGATATCAAAGCTTTTTCAAAAGACTGCCAACGAGTATCTAGAACTGCAATGAAACAAGTAACATTTTTACCACCAAGGAATAATGGTTGCAATCCTATTCGAATTGCTCCCAGATGAATTCCACGGTAGCCTTCTCGACTGTATCTTTGGATACCTGGTGCGGAAATTATAGGAAGATAGGTTTCTGAAGAACTTGAAGAAATAGACTGGACGGACACTTCCGAGAACTTGTACATAGACTTGAGTTTAGGGGTTCTAAACGGAACAAGG
>SNVD02007380.1:0-27594 GCA_013180625.2 Boswellia sacra | reverse complement strand
TTTTAACTACAATTCCACTCCCCACACTTAAACAATACATTGTCCTCAATGTTTAAGTACGTGGAAGATAAGTACAGATTTTTTTTCTCTTTTTTTATTACAAACATAATAAAACTCACTTGCATTGCTCATGGCATAATCCAACCTCCTCTAACTTCCCAAAACCAGAACATAGCTTAAAATGTAATTGCGAATGATTTACATGCTCATAGGTAAGGGATAAACTGTTTGGAACAAATTCAATTGAGATTAGGAAATCTTTTAGTGAGTTAACAAAGAAAAAAGGTTTACAGAGGCTCAAAGGGGTAACTAGGGATCAATTTTAGTCAAGGTTGGCTCTTAAGGCTCAAACGGTCCAAAGATGGCCTAAATCATTTCCCTAATGTTGCACAGTCTAGGATTTCACCTCGAGTGACCATCAAACAAGTTCTAGAATTCATTGAAATCTGGAGAAACACTTAAATTACATAAACTTTCTCTAAGTAAACAAATAACTAAGTGATAATGGCTCGGTGCTCAATTTTGTGCAAGGAATCAAAGGTAAAGCAAAAACTAATTAACATTTCAAGCACAAAGATCCATGCATCATTTATCATTTTCCAAGAGTTATTCTTAATTCATTCATTATCTTATCATCGACCCACAAAATGCAAGAAAAGAGGTACGTGGCGTTGTTACACCTGAGTCAAGATTGTATATTACAACCATCCTTAGGACCAGTAGCCCGCAGACTTAAGGTTTCCAGCCTATATACCTTTATTATGAAAGAACAAAACAAGAAACAAGACACTTTAAACAACATGAAATAAACAAACTACAGATTTATTTAGAGAGAATGCGTTTCAAGGGTTAAAGAAACCCCATATTCTGCCATTCTCAGGTTTTCCCACAATTGTTTTTTTTTTAAATCAAAACTGATAAAGATAAAAACACATAACAACTCTAAATACGCAAAACTAAACTCACTCATAAAATAACAAAGTTCAGCAAGTCAGCAAACAAAAACAAGTTAGTTAGAATGGGTCTACAAAGTTTAGAAGTTAGCCTCCTTATTCGGCCATTATGGATTGAAGAGATCCAGAATGCGTTTCAAGAGAACTTGAACTTTTTTAGCCACCACTCTAAAAACCGAGATTAGAAAATATTACCTGGGACGAAAGAAATAACCTGAAAAAGCTCAAAAGAAACGACATGAAAAATCTCAAATAAACACCCTAAAAAGAAAGCAAACAACAACGAAGCACGTTGTCCAGCCAAATGTAGGGAGGGCTGCAGGATTGGTCTAATCATCGCAAAGCTGTGTAGGTCACTTTGTGACGCCTATCAAGTCTCATTTGCCATATAACACCGATTGTAATAGATGTAGCAGGAGCCATGCTTTTCACGCGTGAATAGACGAATTCTTGTAGTTTGTCAATTAACTCTCCTGCAGTTGAAGCTGTAACTAGCATTTGCCTTGCTGACGGTGAGATGAAATTTTTTTCTACAGCTTGATCAAGAAAGGACAACAAACCATCAAAAAAATTATTAACATTTAACAAACCAATGGGTTTCCGATGGATGTCTAGCTGTGCCCAAGAGGTGATTTGAAATATCTCCTCTAATGTACCATAACCACCCGGCAAAGCTATAAATGCATCAGACTTAACAACCATATGTGCAATACGCTCATGCATACTAGAGACCTGTAACTCTTCCTCGATTGTGTTGCCTACGATATCTTGTACAGCTAATGGTTTAAGGATAATGCCGAGAACTTTGCTCCCTCCTAGGGATGCAGCTGTTGACACACACCCCATTAACCCAAGACTACCCCCTCCATAAATCAAATTAATACCCCTCGCAGCTAATGTCCTACCAAGATCAAGAGCTGTTGTGGTAAACTCTCCATCTTTACCAATTTGCGATCCGCAAAATACGCATATATTGCGGAATCGCCGAATTGGTGTTTTCTCCATTTCTACAAGTGCTCTAATCTTGTGTAAGACACGTTAGATATTATGCTTTTCAATTGCAAGACAGGTTATGGAATGACATATGAAAATATGCAGAATGTATATATACACCCATAAAACTCTCTAATTTTGACACAGGGGGACATACTTTCGGTGGGGGTTGCTCGATGCAGATTTATCGCCCCAAGATTTGAAAAAATGAGATATGCTTTCGGCGAGGTTTGACAAAACCTACACACTTGTCTCCACGTGAAGCATGGAAAATGGAGATACACTTTCGGTGGAGGTTGACAAAACCTCCACACTTGTCTCCCACGTGTACTTATGCCAAAGGGTAGTCATATGGTTTGTCAAAAAGAAAAATTGAAAATAAAACAAACAAAATCAACAAACAACAACAACACAAAAACAACATTGATAATCAGATCAAACGAAACAAGAAAGAAATAAAATTCGACAACAACAACACACATTCAAATATAAAGTAGTTGTGATTGTGGCTCACATCTTCCTCTGGTTTTACGTCCAGTAACGGCTGAAACGCCTTCTATGAGTCGGGGATTTGCTTCCCATCAAGTTTTCTTATAAACTGGCAAACAGGGTCGTTTTTAGTCAGATTCCCTAGACTATAACACTGCAATTCATCACGAAATTGTGTCCATAGATTAAGCAAAACACGCTGAACAAGTCCACAAGAATGTGACTCAAGAGTTAATAAAACATTATCCAACGACTCATTACTCAGAACATTTTTAATAAACGAGAGTTTATCTTCTCTATTCCTAGACACAAAACCTAATGAACGACAAGTCTGGTTACAATTCCATCTAGCACATTTATAACATACTTGTAACCTTTTCGCTCTTCGCCTCTTGGCGCAGTAGCTCTTTCCTAGACCAGGCATGTATTTTGTGAGATTAATGTCCGGCTCACCGGACAATCTCACCTTGGCTTCGATAAGCCATCGGATATCCGCAAGCACATTTAGGAGCATCAACGCCAAAAGTCTAGTCATCCGCACTTTATAAATTTTATACACAACATTTTGAGGAAGTGAAGGGAAATATTTACGAAGGTTTGACACAAAGATATTGGCATCCATTGAAGAGAATAAAGGTAGAGATATTATCGATAATTTGATTGAGTCTGTTCTTCTCCAAGATATGCATGTTTCAAACCTTCCGGTAATGTCTTCAGCTCCCGTTTGGATGTTTCCTCAAGCTGTTGCACAAATGAGTTTGAAGTACGGAATAATCAAATTAAACAAAAGGAAGGAAAAGAAAAGAGCAGAAACGAAACTAAAAACACATAAAAGAGATAACAACACAATAGCAAACAAAAGTCAAAAACAAGTAAAAAAAATATAAAAAAACAAATAAGACAGATGGCAAAGAGAGATAAAACCTGATCAATTTGATGGCCTATGAAAGGAATCTTCTCGAGACACAAAAATCGATCATTATTACCTTATTTTATTTTTCTTTTCTTTTTTTTAATTTATTTTGCAAAAAACATTGGGTTGCCTCCCAATAAGCGCTTGGTTTAACGTCCTCAGCCCGACGTTGGTTCCATCATGGCAGGGTCCAATCTTTGCTGTGCTTCTCTAGTGGGCTTGGATCCTTTTTCCAACAAGATACGGTCCATGCATATGGCTGGGCCTTGGATGTCAGCAATCATCCACCCAATAGCTATTTTGTGATCTCTAAGTACTCGGACACGTTTCTCTTCTTTTAGTGGTGCAAGGCCCATTTCTATTGTAATTGGCAAAGGATCTTTGTCACCCAAGAACACATGCTTCAAATAATCTGGAAGTGGCTTAAGCTCTAAGGTATTGGCTTTCATCACAGAAGGAAGAAGTTTCTCATTAGATAAAGGCAATTCAATGTACGGAAACATCATACCTGTTTGTGGTTATAGCTATAGTCTCATCTAAGCATGCCATAGCTTCCTCCATTTCTTTGGACACTTGTATCAAAATTTCTGACTCCTTAGAATTTTCTATCCCTATGGCTCACGACTAGCTACATCCAATCCATTCTTGCGAAGTTAACTCAAAACATATTATGGCAAGAATCAATAATGTCAACTGCAAAAACAGAATGTAAGTAATAGGGTACCTAACTGCCTCAAAATATGAAAACGGATAACCTTGCCATCAAACTCTAGGTGAGAATGCCTCATGAAATCAATTTTGTGTAGAGTTTTGAGAGAATGGTCTCCTAAAAGAATCGGTGTTGGATTAGGAGATGTCTCATCCTCTATTTTAAGGACATAGAAGTCTGCTGGGAAAACCAATTGATTAACCTGCACAAGCACATCTTCCACAACTCTTTTGGGATATGCATTAAAATGATCAGCAAACTGAATGGTAATACCAGTTTTCGCAAAGGTCCAAGATTTAAAGAAGCATAAATAAATGGCATGACATTAATAGATGCTCCTAAATCTAACATAGCTCTTTCAAACCTCGGCATTACTAATGGCTCGCACCCACTAGGCACACTGCGGACCCGCTCACACGGGCATCTCTGAATTGGATGGGAATTCCGACCTCTTTGTAGCAAAGCGAAAAACATTTTACCTAACTTACTTTCTCAGTTCTTTTTAACTTTCTTTTGCTGGTGCATAACTCCTTGAGACATTTTGTATAATGAGGTACTTGCTCGATAGCATCCAGAAGTGTATATTTACCTCGATTTTGTAAGAAGTTTCCAGGATTTCTTGTTCTTGTTCCTCCTTCGATTTTGCAAATCTACTAGGAAAAAGTGGAGGAGAAACATATGAAGGAATGGGAGTTATAGGATTTACCTGAGAAGATGATTTGTGGTAATTAATGTGGGAAGTGGTGTCATAACCTTCATCAGTTTGTGATTTCTTTGGTGGAATCTCTAATTGTTCCCACTTCTCAAAGTTACAGCACTAGCATTCTCTCTTGGATTGATCACCGGCTGAGAAGGTAATTTTCCTGAGCTTTGACTCTCAATTTTGCTCAGGTTAGTGGCCAATTGTCCCATTTGATTTTCCAGGTTTTGGATACTTGCCCTAGTTTCTTCCTGAAATTGCATTGTGTTAGTGGCAAGTGCTTTAACAATATCCTGGAGAGACATACCTGAATTTTGTGGAGCTAGTTGTGGTGCTAGTTGTGGTTGTGCTTGAAATGGTTGCTGCACCCTTGGTTGATTGAAACCTTGTGGCGATTTGGTAGTGGTGCATTGGGGTGATTGCGTTGATGATCAGTAATTAAAAATTAGGGTGATCTCCCATCCTGTGTGGGCCCCATGTAAGTACTAGAGAAGGGATCATACCATTGCCTTGTTTGTCCTGGAAATCCACCCATGGCATTGGCTCGTTCCATATATTCTTCTTGTAAAGTTAGATACATGTCGATTGGATGCTCTATGATAGAATATACCCCACATGCATAAGATTTCTGTATATCTCCTACAGCCATGTTTTCCACAAGAGAAGTTAGCTCAGAAAGTTGTTGTTCAATATTCTGAGTGCTTACCTCATTTACACTCCAATGTAATTGTGGCTCAAATCGGCTACTGAATTGTTGGAAGTTTACTGCCATGTTGCCTACACACAAACAATCAAAAAAGAAAAACAAACAAAAATAGGAATTAACAACAAAAATAAAACAACAGATCGATTAAAAAATCAATCCCCGGCAACGGCGCCAAAAACTTGATGCGTTCGAAACTAGCAAGTATACTAGTCGCACAAGTAATAAAGTTATGAGTAAGATATCGTTCCCACGAGGATTGATTCTAATTAAATTTGTTATTCGAAAGCGAAAACAGAATAAATGGGGGGTTTTGTTGATTGATTAACTAGATAAAATATTAATGCAAATAAAGAATAACACAATGCAAACTTAATTGAAGTGAGAATTAATCAATGACAGAAATTTGACTAAGGGATCATTCTCTACCACAAGATATGGATTTGCGAATAAATCATAGAATTGTCATCCAATTACACCATTGAAATTATCAACCTTAGATAACAACAAGCTCTGTTATCCCAATCTTTCCTTACTTTGTTGTTAAATAAAACAAACTCTTTATTTAATCTCTAACTATTAAACAACCTAGAACAAGCTCTCTAAGTTTAATTCAATAGAAGCATTACGATAAGAAAGATAGGTTGATCTAAGCAATAACCACACAAGTTCGGATTATTTAACTTAGGTTATATTCTCCAATTGCAATCTCTGATCACAATTTTGCTACTAATGATTAGAAATTCAAGAAAATTACGGATCAAGATTTCTAGTCTAGCAATAGACAACATCCAAATTATATTCAGTTGGCCACCCAAATACAATCAGCAAGCAATCATAAGCATTAAATATGAGAGAATACAAGCAACTTCAATTAGAGAATTGGATAACAATATCTTACACAATCAACTCATAAGAACCATATCAAGGGCTTTGAAATCACCCTCAACCAATTCAGATTTAGTTACACATATTCAGACACAATACAAATACAATACAATATGGAGACATTCCAGAAAATGAAAGGGAAAGGGAAAAATTAGCAAATTGGATGAAATCTCTTAAGATTGTAGTTCTTCTTCTTTCCAAGCCTTCTTTCTCCTTCACGAACTCCAGGAGATGAGAGAAATCCAGAGCTGAAACCTCCCACACGTTCTCCCTTCCTCAAGTTATCAAAATAAAACCCTAAAATGTGTTTATATACTCTGCTATAGTAACCTGCTACAGTGTCCCGTATTATACATGCTACAGTGATTTATGGAATTACATTTCTACACTTCTCACACTGTTTTGTTTATAACTTTCGGTACACTGAATGGATTTATGAACCGTAAATTTCTCTAGAAAATAGACTTCGAGAGCTTTCCAACAGTATATAACATGTTATCCAGTTCATTGTATATCAATACAATTAAATCCGAGAAGATGGTTGACTAGCAGAGGTGAAAATGAAGGGTTTTACTCCATTTTTGTGCAAGTTCCTCCAAAACTCCTACAAACATCAAAACCACACAAAAACATAAAAATACCAAGGATTATAGCAAAGAAACATAGATGAATTGATATGAAAATGATACATAAATAGACACCTATCACTTGACATTCCCAATCGAAATCAACTTCTCTCTTATACCCAATGGAGTTGCCACTGTCAGTAAGGCTTCTATCCCACTTTAAGTGATTGCAACCACGACAGTACTCTTCAAGACTTTGCGATGTTTTGGAGCTACCACAAAACATGCCACAAAGACAGGTTTTGGAGATTTTTGGGGTTGCCACTTAGGTAACTAACGGCGAAAATAAGTTGGATGACGATAACCAATCCTTTGCTTCGAGACCCAACTACCCATTATCCCTTTAGAGTGAGGTTCAAGAAGTTAGGTATGGATCTTCAATCCGCCTGGACAAAGTTTGGCCTTTACTAGGATCTGTCAAGTTTAAGGTTTTAGTCGATCAATTGTTATCTATCTTGATCCAAAATTCGTTTCGTACATATAACTGATTTCATTTGGATTATTACATGTTAGTTGAGACAATTCATAAGCATTCTTAAAGATAAAGTACAAGAATTTGCAAACATGGGGGATGGGAAGGGATTCATAACATTTTAACATAGATAAGTGCAATGTAAAATAAAAATGCAATAAAGTGCACGAAATCGAATTAACACTTGTATTTTCATCAAGCTTAATGGGTCTACCATTTTGAAAATCAATCCGTCGTTAGGCATTGTGACTCCATTCACCGTCTAATATCCCTTATGCTTATCATCGGCCTTCACAAAGTTGGGATTCTTACCATCAATCATGAGCCTACCCATTTCAACCATCATCTCAAAATCACCATTCTCTGCATTGGGTTCCTAACCATCAATGTGAGTCTATCCGATCCATCCATCATCACATCATCTCAACAAAATAGATAACAAGCAAATATCATGGTTGAAATAATAGTAAAATAAAGAA
Source organism: Boswellia sacra (assembly GCA_013180625.2). NCBI lineage: Eukaryota > Viridiplantae > Streptophyta > Magnoliopsida > Sapindales > Burseraceae > Boswellia > Boswellia sacra. Next base: position 19,669 of record SNVD02007380.1, on the reverse strand, counting down.
AGTGATACAGAAATGATGAGCGTACGTCACCCATGAACTTGGAGGTGTGGCTCACTGCTAGGCCCATACGTTTGTGATACTTGGTATGAACTAAACAACATCCTTCATATTTTAATAGACTAAGGTTTGAAATGAAAAACTATCCATGGATTAAATAGTGTTCATTAAAGGGGCTGAAGAACCATTCATGATTTGAACAGCATTCATCAAATAATGGAAAATGGGATGGCCAACCATGACGTGGATGGCATCCGTAATGACAATAGAAAAATAAAACAGTAAGGTGAAAATGAAAAATGCGATAAAAAGTAAGGCGTGATAAAGTAAATAGCTATGAAATAAATATGTGATAAAGTAAACCGCCATAAAGTAAATAATGCTAAAATAAAACTATGGTAAAGTAAATTGTGATGAAAGTAAATGGCAGTAAAATAAATGGCAATAATAAAGTGCAATAAAATAAATTGTAGTAAAAAAAATAAGCGATGAATATTTAAAATTAGGACATGTTAGAGTGGTGGTTTCCCATCGATCATTACCGATCTGCCACCACTCACCCATATTCACCTAATCTCCATACTAAACATGAAATGCAAGAAAAATAGAATATCAATGATTAAAAAAAATAAGAGAGAAAATGTGGTGATTTGCCCTCAAGCTTTACCAAATATTGGTTGTTTAAGGTTGCTTGTATGAAAATTGGGCGAAAATGGGGTTGTTTATGTAAAGTTTGAAAGGCAGTGGATTGGAACTACATAAATGGGGAGTTGTGAAAATCTAAAAGGAAACAAGTTGAAAAGGATAAAAAAGAGGGGTTGAAAAGAAATTTTTTAGGGTTGGTGTGAGTTACGAGGTGAGTAGTTGATGTCCAAATAGGAGAGGAAGGCTCGAATTTATAGGCATTTGAGGGGGAAAATGGCGCGTGTGACTACACATGCACTCCCCTAATTTCCTCCCTCTTTCACGTGTTTCCTCCCTCGTTTAGGTGCAGATGACATGGTTTCAGGCATAACTCCTTTTATTACACGGGTAGGTTGGTTTTTTCAAGCGCCAATTAAATGTCCTACATGCGTAGATGACTCTTTTAGGTGCAATGTGAATTTTCTATGCTTGGGCCGATTGGTTTTGAGCTTTTTTTTAATGTTTTTAGGCTTTTCTATATGGTTGGGCTTCTTGTTTTGGGATGGTTTTTGTGTTTTTGGTATTTTTATTCTATTTTTCAAATCAATAGTCCACTTTACTCAGTATTTTTGGTCCCATCATCTAGCTCAAACCATAAGTAGAAAATTCATACTTACAAAACTACTTAATATAATACCCTTATCATGCATATAATGTTACAATCACCAATAATCAACGAATATAACTGATAAATATGTCTTAACAGATGAACCATAACTAAATTTCTATTTATTCCTTAATAAACAACAACCATCTATGAGCAAAGCTTCTATCCAGCTCGAAGTGTTTGCGACCTCGACACCGCTTTTCTAAGTTCGTCTTAGAGGGCCATATAACTCAAGTCACGGAGACAATACCCGAAGATATATCGGAGTTGCCAGCCAAGTAAATAACTATGGAAAAATTTGGATGACGGTAGCCTATCCCTTGCTTATGGACCTAACTACCCACCATCCCTTGAGAGTCGGGTTTGGTAAGTTAGGTACGGGGTACACCGGCCTAGACATTAATTCATCCTCCACTAGGGCCTATTGAGTTCTAAGTTTTGAGTTACTAATGCTATCCTATCTTGATCTAAAGTTTTATTATGCACACACAACTACATTTTATCTTTTTATTACAAGTGAGATGAACAATTTATATACATACATAGAAAGGGGAGAGAAAGGGGAGAAAAATGGACTACATAGGGAAAAGGGGAAGGGATTACAACCATTCAAATAATATTACAATAAATAATTTACAACCATAAAATAAAGGAGTTCCATATTAACCCTTCATCATCAAACAGAAGCATTAGCAATGACAAGCATAATTTAATTAAATTTCCACTAAGTTAAACATGGCATTAATCATGTCATTTTTATACTAATCATGGCATCATTAATCATTAATTAACTACACTAAGCATGCATAATCATTGCATAACTAATCACTAATCATCATGCGATCAACCAATAATCATGGCATAATTAACAACTAATTAACTATGTAATTAGCTGCTAAACATGCTTAATTAACTACTAATTAACCGTTAATCCTAAACTAAACATGGCATAATTAACTACTACTAATTAAACTACTCCTAAGGTAAGCATGGCATAATAAACTACTATTAATTAAACTACTCCTAAACTAAGCATGGCATAATTATTTCCTAATTATACCGAAACTAATCGTGGCAATTAACTAAAATAAATAGAAATTTAAATATGAGAAGGGCCCTCAAAACTTTACTTGACTCTGATCACTATCAAAAGAAGAATCTTGACAACAAAGAACACCAAAATATTGATTTTCAAGGTATTTTTCTCCCAAAAATCGGTTGCCTTGAACCAAAAGTCGCTTGCCTTATATAGGCTAAAGCTAGCTAGAAATTGAACTCTTTTTTCGATGTGGGACTCTTGCTATAGGTGCATGTCTTTAATGGTAAAGGCGGGCTCCTTTACTAGGGGCGTTGACAAGGTTTCTAAATCTTTCTAAGGTTCAAACCCTACAGACAGTCACCTCTAATGACTACATGCGCCGCCTTCAATGACTAGAGGTGCTCGTGCGCCACCTCTGTAACAGTCCACTTTGTGGGCCCCACATAATCCGGTATTGTCCGCTTTGGGGAACGGGGCCTCAAGGGACACCCTCTATTACCCTCACGGTTTTGTCCCCCGGTACTACCCTGTCTTGGGGAACGGGGCCTTATAGGACACCCTCTATTACCCTCAAGGGATTATTCCCAGGAGCGCCTCCCCCCACTCGAACCCATGACCCATAGGTCAATGGAGTTCAACATGAGTACCATTCGGGCAAGTTGTCCGAATGGTACTCATGTTGAACTCCATTGACCTATGGGTCATGGGTTCGAGTGGGGGAGGCGCTCCTGGAATAATCCCTTGAGGGTAATAGAGGGTGTCCTATAAGGCCCCGTTCCCCAAGACAGGGTAGTACCGGGGGACAAAACCGTGAGGGTAATAGAGGGTGTCCTTTGAGGCCCCGTTCCCCAAAGCGGACAATACCGGATTATATGGGGCCCACAAAGTGGACTGTTACATAAAAAGGCGCCTTTTTATGTAACGGTCACACTCGCTCGTGTGGGCCCCACATATCCAGGTATTGTCCGCTTTGGGATCCCCCGACCCCTCACGGTTTTGTCCCCGGTACTACCCTGTCTTGGGGAACGGGGCCTTATAGGACACCCTCTATTACCCTCAAGGGATTATTCCCAGGAGCGCCTCCCCCACTCGAACCCAAGACCCATAGGTCATTGGAGTTCAACATGAGTACCATTCGGGCAAGTTGTGACACCCCAAGATTTAAGTAAGTTTGACTTACATGTATATTGTAAAAATATATATTATTAACATTATGAGGTATGTATATATATATATGGAGAGGGATGAAATTAGATGCAATGGAGGGGCTAATTAACGAATTGAAAACTTAAAGGGTTAGACTGAAATTTTGCAGATTTGGATAAGTATAAAAGAGAGAATTCTAGAGAAATATATTCATTTTGATCCTATCCCAGCAGCCAGCCCTAATCTCTTTCTCCTCCATGGTTGCCAACAAATTAAGCAAGAGGAAGAAATCTAGAGACAAAGTAGAGGTAGAAATCAACTTCTCCTCCCATTTCCTTGCATGGTTCCATTATTTTTACAGGAAATTAATGTGATATGTTATAAATTTTGGAATAATTGTGTTATGTGCATTCTGGAATTTGTGTGAAATCATGATATTACATGTTTTATGGTATATTGAAGGAGAAGACATGATGTTTGGGAAGCTAGGAAACATGATTGAGTGAAATTCCTGCAGGGCCTCTTTGCTGAACAGGGGTTAGTCCGAAAATTCTTATAAATTCCATGGTTGTTTGCTGACTCTGAAATTTTTATATGATAAACTAGACACCTCAAGGAGTTTATAGAATTTTGCAACACTTGAAAATTCGTAGTGTGTGAATTGTAATGAATTTTTGAATTTCTGGTTCGAAATTGTGAATTCCCCTGTTTTAAAACAGGGCAGGGGAAATGAACTCGATTTGAGGGGGCAAATGTTTGTAAAATTTCGTGATTTTTAATATGAAAATCCTTGGGTATGTTTTCTGTTAGACTGTAAATTTTTATGGTTTTTGGAGTTGTGTATGAATTGTTATGATTTTTCAAATCTGGACTTAAAGAACTGTGAATGTCAAGTTCCAGAACTGAGTTTGTGAAATAAATTCCGTTTGACTGCCTTAGACTCCTTAGAAAATCATGATTTTTGGTGAAATAACTATTATATGTGTCTAGTTTTAGACTGGAAAGTTTGGTGGAGATTGGATTATTGTAGAATTTTATAAAATTCTTCAAAGTTGTACTGTTCAGTTAAAAGGTCTGCAGACAGATTTGCTGTGTGAATGAAATTAAGGATTTTCAAGGGGTAAATGACCTTATTTTGACTCAAAAAAAATTCATGGACTATAATATGTATGTCTATTTGATTTCCATGAATTTTGGTGATGATTGGAAATGAATAACCTCTTATTATAATAATCCAACCAATATGTGTGTGTGATAGAGTTTAATAAATGATGTTATTGGTTGGTTGAATTGTTCGTTAACCTAAGGAATTAATGACTTCTAAATGGACACTGATCAATGTGTCATGACTATGGCAATGGTTACCAGAGAGGAAGGAGAAGAAGAAGAGATGAACTTTAAACAACTGCTTATCAAGAAATATATGAGAGCAAATTAAGAGGCAAGGCTAACCAGGTAAGTAACTAGACCCTTCTGAGGACACAATAGATGTTAACTTTTAATTAAATATGTTTAATGATTGTGTTTGTGAATATATATGAAATGTGTAGATGGAATGTGGATTGGGCCATGAATACATGGACCTTGATATGAGAAATGATTTGATTTAGGTTTATAGTGATTTATGAAATGTGTGATTTTCACACACTTTGATGAGTATGTGAGCTACATGTTGGTGTAAATTCTATGTGTGTGAGATGTAGAAATGTGAATGTGCTCTCATGTAGGTGAATTTGTTGTGATTTGGCTTGAATAATATTACCAATGAAAAGATGTGTGTATATGAAGAATAAAATACATGTCAAACGTTCGAGGATACTAATTCCTCATGTGGATGGCATGACAAATGAATATCTATGAAATACCATGTGTATTAGAGTTCCACGAATATGTATGAGTGGAAAATGAATGAGACCAGTTATACATGGAAATGGTTGTGCAACGATATGATTGAAATAAATCGAAGAGTAATGGAAGGTGTTGGCATAAATAAAGATGTCATTGGGGTTCTATATGTGTAGAAATGATGCCAATGTGTGGATTGTGCACATCCATAAGCGTATATGAGATATGTAGGCTTATTGTATTTGTGAATATATATGTGATTAATGAGAAGCCTACGTAGAACCTCAATTATGAAAGTAAACTGCAATATTGTGATGTGCGAAGGCATGCATCATTGCGTGATGTGTTATGAATTTGAAATTTCATGCCAAGCCCATGGGAATATATTGAATGTCGAATGTGAAATGTGATACCGTTAAATGCTAGCATTATGGTGAATGAATTGTGATAAGTTGTGATTGGGTTAGAAGCTTGATATAAAGAGCTTCACTTATGTGACTGAAATGTGAAATGTGAAATGTGATATGTGAATGAAAGCTTAATATAGAGCTTCACTTATGTGACTGACTGAAATGTGAAATATGATATGTGAGTGAAGGCTTAATATAGAGCTTCACTTATGTGACTGAATGTGAAAACTGATATGTGAGTGGCATGCCATAACTTAGGATATTTGGCTCTCATGGCTTGAGGGGAGGTCTGGACCATGTGTTTCTCTAGATGAGATTCGGTAGCATGGGCCCGGTATCACCCGGATTGTCAGACTAGCCTCGAGCTATTTCAAGTGTAGGCATCTGAATGTATCCGTACTGTTACGTACTCCCATGACTTGAGGGGAGGTCTGGACCATGTGTTTCTCTAGACGAGATTTGGTAGCATGGGCCCGGTATCACCTGGATTGTCAGACTAGCCTTGAGCTATTTCATGGGTAGGCCTTTGAATGTATCTGTACTGTTCTGTATCCCCATGGCTTGAGGGGAGGTCTGGACCATGTGTTTCTCTAGACGAGATTCGGTAGCATGGGCCCGGTATCACCCGGATTGTCAGACTAGCCTTGAGCTGATTCATGGGTAGGCCTATATATGGGAACTGACTGTAAAATGAAAAGTCCTACCTTGATTAGAGAGCACTGTTCCTAAGTGTCTGTGACTGTACTGTGGAAGCTTCTGAAATTATGTGAAATGGATATCCATATGAACAATGTAGCTAGCTTGTGGAAACTCATGTGTGAATGATTTATATGTTGTAAATGAGATATGTGTATACAAATGGGTGTATGTGATGAGCTTTGACATAGAAAAGCCGTGTTTGATCACCCATAGACAAGTATTTAAAGAATTAGAAATATGATGGGATAAGTGAGTAATTGATCTAGGAAAATTGGCCAATGATGCAAGGTTAGTGCATGAGCACCATTAAATGGTACATGAGCTCATCTTTAACAGACTTAAAGAGGTATAGCTAGAGAATAGCGTTGCTGTGCCATACTGTCCTTGCTGGAGCACCAATTGCACCGACTCAAGTAAGAGAGAATAAAGAGTTGGCGCATGTGTGCCTCTCCTTTGGTGCAGGAGCGCTGAACTGAAATTTGCAACGGATTGAAAATCAGAAACTTGGCACCGCCGTGCTGGTTCCCTTGCACAGAGGCGCAATCCTTAAACAGTGAAATCAATTTTCTGACTTTTTTTAGTAGAGCACTGGTGGCTTATATACTAAGAAATAATCGGTAATTGGTGATTTATGGAATAAGTTTTTAATAGTGGTCATAATCTGAAATGGTTATCGCTATTAATTGTTTTATTGTGAATGTTACACCAATTTCATAATTCTAGCTACTTACTGAGTTTCCTACTAACTAGTCTATTGTGTACCTCAGGTATTCGATCAGTTAAAGATTAAGGGAGGATTTCGGCATAGCGACAATTGTGTTCTCTTGGCAAGTTCTTATCCGCTGCAGTATTACTATGTTGGATACAGGGTGTGACAACCTCTAATGGTTAAAGGCACTCGTGCACCACCTTTAATGGGTAAAGGTGCCCGTGTGCTGCCTCTAGTGCTAGAGGCATGCACCTATACCACTAGAGGCGAGAGCCCTACCCTATAGGCACCAACCTTATTTCTAGATCCTAACTCTAATGTTTATCGTTTAGGGCTGGGGTGCTACCCCTGAGTGCTCTCTTGAGGGTTTCCTACTGCCCTTTCCAACCCCTACGACAATCTTACCGCAAAGATCGATCCGCGTATGCGTCAGGCAATCATGATTCATGGGGTCTCAATGATTTCTTATCGGTGGTCCCAAGCCTACTTGGCTTTCTACCCCTATTTCTGGTGTTGATCTTGGTGTCTTTGCAGCTTAAAAAAATCCTCTAATTTGATGTCTCTGGTTATCATTATTGAGCCTAAAAAACCATAAGCAAAATTTGAAAGTTTACACCATCATAATCAAATTACTTACCAATTTGAAGATACCCTTCCATTACAAAATTCTTTGAATAAAAATCCTTCTACAAACATTCACACATTTTTTTGAAACTTCAATTGTTTAACATTGAAGACTTCTCGTTACGAAAACAATTTTATGTTTAAGGCTCTTGATAACACCAAATGAAAAAGGGTAGTGCAAAAGGAGAAATATACAACCTTTATAACATACCATATTTATGCATCAATATATCCTTCTCAATTATTTCCAATTAATGCATAAATGATCCCAATCACCTCCATAAATTATTGATCTCTCAAATCATGGCTCAATTCATTTTTGCTAAATGAATGAAAATCAATCATCTCATCTAATTACATTCCTAAATTCTTTCCTTATTTGATATCCCTTATCATAATTCAAACTTTCCAGAAGTCTCATTTTATTCCAACATTGTGGGTGTTACAAATCCACCCATTCGATCTTCCTTTTAATTTTTTTTTTCAAAATATATTCAAAAGAACTTCATATTTATCTCGTTCCATCATGTACCACTTACAAATTATTAACATCATTTCTAAATAATAAATCTAAACCCCCTCCCCCCCTAATCTCCTCCCTCATGTTCTCTCTTTGCCTCTATTCTTCGTCTCGCCCTGCCACACCCCCCCTCCCGGGTTCTTCTTATGTGTTGGACTCGATTTGATGACATACACAAGCCCAATGCAGCTAAAACCATACCATGGGTATTACATTGGGAATGCAAGATATCTTCAATTTAGCTAAAGGAGAGTGTAGAAAGCGATAGAATATTCCTTTTCTATTTTATCCTAATCATATTTCATTTAAAGGATAGGATTTTATTGTATATTAGTTAGAGCTTTTTTTTTTTCCGTCATAGCTATATTATTAATTCTAGATTTTTCTATTTCAAATAGTTGATAAATTGAAGATACTTTTTTTTTCTATTTTTGGCTTCTCGAAATATGCTCCACCAAGTTGTATAATTGCCTAGAAAGCTACGGGCATTGGTTTCTTTGTCTGAAATTTAAATAGTTATGAATTAAATTGAATAGGTTTGACTATAAGAATCTAAATAATATGTTTCTTTTACTTTTTTCTAAGGTATGAATTGAAATATTTTAAAACTAATATTTTTACAAATATAACCTAATTTTTATATATTAATTTCACTTGTAATTTTATTTGACATAGTAGAAATATTTGCATGCAAATAGTTATTATGAACTAATTTATTTAAATGTATATAATTGGGTAAAAAGGTTATTTATTTTAAAATTTTGATATATGGATAACCTAGGGATATTGTTATTTTGTCTGAAATCAAAATAGTATGAATTAATTTGAATAGGCTTAAATATAAGAATCTGAATTATATTTTTTTCTTTTAATATCTGAAAATTAATTCTTTACACATATAACCTAATTTATAAATATTAATTTCACTTGTAATTTTATTTGACATAGTAGAAGTATTTGCATATAAATAGTTATTATGAATCTAATTTATTTAAATGTGTATAATTGCATAAAAATGTTATTTATTTTAAGGATTTCATATATGGATAAGCTAAATTACCATTATATAATTTTAAAAATATTTAGAGAACCATAATATAAAATTAGAAATAAATAATAATATTTTAAATATAAAACGTTACGTTACACACAAATTAGTAATAAATGAAATACATAAAGGCATTTTAGATAATTGGATTAATAAATGATTCAGACATTTGCATTCAAAAGCTAAGGGCCCATTTGTTTAGGTTTTCATCCCTTTTTTTGAGTTGTTCTATTTAGCCCCTACTTTCTAACTCTTCGATCCCCATTTTCTTTTTTTTTTTTGACAATTTTAGCCTAAGATAAATTTTACTAAAAAGGGCAACAAAATTCTAAATACAAATATGTTATTTCGTAGATCTAAAACTTTATTTCTATTAAAATAACAATTTATATATGCGCACATCAAATTTGATTAGATAAAAATCTTGAAATACAAATTTGATTTGATAAATATATATGCAAGCAACTCACAATAGCCAGTCATGATCATCTTAATCTTATCATTTGCAACACTTCAACATGATTGATCAACATTATTGCATAAACATCTAACACCTTTTATTTATTTATTTATTTATTTTTAAGAAAATTTTGTTTAACCAGCCAACCTTGCCTTTCCCACTTCTCGTTTCATCAAGATTGGCTGGATAACGACATCTATTTCTTGCAGTCGCTGCCCAGCAAACTATAGCTTTCAGGCCTCGTTTGCTAGTGCTGATATGGACGATTGCCTGGAGTCCGAAAGAGTTGTAGAGATCCTTCAAAAAACTTGTTGTCGCTTGAATCGCAAGCCCCCTAAATTGTAGGTGTTCCTCGATGATCTTCCTAGACATGATTGTTAATACAGTTTTGAAATCACTTCCAAGATTTTATGAGAAATTGAAGAATGAAAAGGATGGTGATCATAAAATTGGATCACGTTTCATAGTTGCATTTCCTAAATCTCTTACTATGGAAAAATATTTTCTTTCTGTGGGTTTGCTTCACTTTGTTTTTTAACACTTTTAATAAGTTAATTGATAAAAATATTTAGTATAAACTAAAAACATAGTAAAATTTATAGCATAAACTAAAAACTTAGTTACCATAGAGAAGTCCTAAAATAATATGGGTGGATGTAATGAAAAACTTTAGTTAGTTATTAGAAGGGTATTTAGGCAATCAAGTGGGGTTTAATGAGAAAAACATTGGGCTTTAAAATTTTTAATTGGGTGTATCTAAAAATAGGGGCTAAATAGAACATCTCTCTTCTTTTTTTTCTGGTTTTAGTTTGGGTTTGTTAGGATTGGTGCAATAGTTGTTTGGTTATGTTTTGAGCATAAAATGGGCAAATGTCCACAATGCAAAAAAATTATAATAATAATAATAACAAAATAGAATAACTTTTATGCTATGTTTAGCTGTTCTCTCTCACCTTTCTAATTTCATCAGGCGTCTAATCCAATTTTTGTCAACCACACTTATTCCAATTTTGTCATCGCTCTCGTTTCATCTAGGCTCCAGCCAACCGAAACTACCTCCATGTGTTTTTTATTCCTTCCATCTTCATTATCAATTATTCATTTCATGTAGTAATGTTTAAATAAGTTTATTTTATTAAACTAATTTAAAATCATATAATACTGTTTATTTTAATTATAATAAAAATTTATTAAAAAATTGTTGAGTCTCAACTTTACAATAAACAAAATAGACAACTTCATCCTTACAAGAAAAGACAAATTACGAAAAAATATCCTTTATGCAAGAAAAATCCAAAATGCCCTTTGTTGTTGCGAGACTTCTACCTAAGTTGCGGAAAGCTGTTCGACGTCACCTCGAAACCACCGGTTGATTATGAAGAGGCGTGTTGCAAGTATATGATGGTAATTCGCATAAGGAAATAGATCGAAGCTTCTGGATAGGATATAGTTGTGGGTGCAAACAACAAATATGAGAGATGGTAATACTAGCATAATTGAAATAATGCTTATGGAATCAAATTACCAAAATAGCTGGCTGTGTATGATTATCTGGAGATGGTTCTGGAGACTACAAAAACAACCCTAATTGCCCGTTTAGCTTAAGCCTTGGGGTAGCTGATCAAACAATAATCTGAAGCCCGACAATATAAATAAAATGACAAGTACAAAATTGGCTATGTAGAAGATGTTTTGTGATAATACAGAATGACTATGACTGATAACAGCAAGCTAAATAATGATCTCAATGCCGATTTTGGATATAAATGACTGTGTTTGGACTTTGATGAACGAATATCAGGCCTAAAAGGTATATTTGGATGGTGTTTTGGTTATAAGGGAGTGAATGTAGCTATGCCTAGCCTTGATATTCGAATGACACGATTGGGAAATGTGTTTGGACATTGTTTAGGTTATAATGGATAGAAAGTAGTTGATGAATGAATAACTATGGCTTACTGTTAGACTTTTGGCGTGATTTTACTTAATGATCCTCTCCAAATATGTTGAGGCATTTACATAGTTGTTGTATAGGAATTGTAGATAATGTCAATTAGGGTAAGGGATAAGATAATAGGTGATAATATTATAATTATCACTAATAATATTATAATTATCAGTAATTATCTTTAATAATAAGGTGGGATAAAGATCAAGGTAAAACCTATGAATATTTATCTAAGATAAATAATGTGAGATAATTTAAGGATAATGTATGAGAATAATCTTAATCTAAGAGACTTCTCCCATCTTTCCCTCACCCTTAACCTAATTATTTACCAAAATGCCCCCCTAGTGGACCTTGGTTTCAAAACATTGGGCTAAGTGGGCCTTATATCTCCTGTTTGTTCCAACCAAACCATAGCCTACCAAGAAACCCCATGGGTGGCTTGAATCCACTTGATCTAAGTGTTTACCTTACGTACAGTTTAGGTACTGATTTAGGTACTGATATAGCCCAATATCAACAAATGGTACAAACAGATTTTGCATAGGTACGAACATAATTGCTTGGTAGACTTTAATTATTGGGCTTAATCTCAGTTAGGATTCAAAGGCCTTATACTGATTATACTGAATTTACTAATTGTACTGAAGTGCCATGGACTTTGGTTTATACTGAATATACTGGTTCAGATTTGCGATTTGGCCCATGAGGCTTGAGCCACAATCAAGCATCAAAAAAAAATTTAATTAAATAATTATTTTTAATCAATAAATAATATCATTAGATTAAATGAGTATTAAAAAATTTTTCAAAGTATTTAAAAAATGTTACACATATGTATTTTTTTATATTTTATTGCATTTATTTTATCAAATTTTTTTATCAAATACATTCTCACTAAAAAAACATATCCAAATACATTCTCTATGATTCTTTTAAAAAAAATTGTAACATATCTTATATTTTCATTTTGATGTGAAAATTTCTAAAATAAAAACACAAGATTCATAATCAAACAGAAAATTTTTAACCTTTTCTATTTAAATCAAATTGTCTGAAATTTAGACTTAAGTCTAAAAAAGACACCTTAAAAATTTCTGAAGTTTGAGAATAAGTCAAATCCAAACTTCAAATAAAAAATCACCCTTGGGACTCTCTTATACAGTTTTGCTAAGTCAATAATTATTATTTTTAATCTCTCACAAATTTGATTTCCTTAAATATCATCTAATGGATAATAAGACTCACTATTTATAAACAGTTATAAATGAAGAATTTTCTTCAATGACTGCCTTCATTGAATTCTTTGTCAAGATATGTCGTACAAGAGCTAGATAATTTCATAAGGTGATATCTCTAGAAGTAACGACGTATCTATGTATATTCCCATGCCCTTGGATACTTAACCACCCAATTACCTAGGGTTGACCAAATGCTCAGAATGATCTCTGCTATTATTTTAATCAAAGTAATCAGGTCATGAACATGAGTTATAAAATACATCTTGGGATTGAGATAGACATGAATTCGTTGCTCTTTTTTATTTTAAGTTTTAATTAATGGTGTTATACTTAAACTTTAATTTCATGTGGCTAATGTTCAATATATTTTTGTCTCTAAAGCCAGCACTTTGATAGTTTGAGAGTCACCATTTCTACAAAGGCATGAAACATAACTTGTCCAAATAAAGCATCCAACTTTATTTACATATTGTGAACAAGTTTAGGCTCGATAAGAATCATGTCTCCAATATATGAAAACCTTCACATAAATTATTCTTTATTCACTTTGAGTCATGAAATCCTTGATACTTTAAAATTTAAGTTGAAAGTCAAAGTACTTGTATAAATGCATAAATCCAATATATTTCAAAACTATCTTTGTTGCATAAAAATGATGTAAAATTACATCATAACACATGTTTTTAAGGACATATCGCTAATATTTGCAACGTCGCACTTTCTAGCTATCCTCAAGGCTTTGAGGCAAGGCAGATAGGCTCTCTAAACATAACAGAGGTACTAGTTCAAGTGTGAGAGACAACACGACACATTCTTCGTTTCTTAAAATTTCTACAAATTAACAACCCATTATTTTAATCAGAAAACTTTTCTCTTAAACATCAAGGTCAATCTTGTCTTTTATAGTAAAGAAAAAGTGTCTTAACATCGACACATCCACTGGGGAGTTGATTAGAAGCTTAATATGGAAAAATCGAAGAAAAGCAACTATTCCAAGCACACTCTAAAATCAAGAAATATAAGAATGTAGGAGTTTGGGACTCATAAAAAAAGTTCACATGAATGACTCAATGATCGAGAATCTATGCTAATCAATCTAGTGCAAACCATAGACACAACATATAACATATGCAAGATGTGATTGTTGACGCAATAGAGGAACTTCGAGAGACGAAGCCCATAGAAAATTAACGAGTTTAGAAATGATGTTAATGCATCATGTGTTTCCATCCCATTAGACTACCATGATGAGAAGATTTGGATGGACAACGTTCCTAAGTTCATGTAGGGTAAGGTGTGGTGTTTTGTTATGCTTTGAAAGCATCCCCTAGATTCGGATAAGAATTCTTATTTAGTCCTAATTAAGTTATTATTATTATTATTATTATTAGGGATTAGTCTACTATGTAAAGGTTCTTATATCGAAATTTGTAAATTTTTTGACTTGATTATTGATTTTGGGTATTGAAATTTAGACTTCTTCTTGCGATTCATTTTCTCTATTTTCTCCTTTTTTCACTTTGGTATTTATGGTGATTTAGTGATTGATTTTACATCATAAATTGAGTTGCAATGAGGTGGGGGGAATACTAAGGGATGGCAATCAAGCTGGGTGGGTCAAGGATCACCATCACTCTTCTTGTCCCCAAATGGAGATTTAATAGCATCCCTTATTTGATCCCTAGTTTACTAACTTCGAGGAAGAGTTGGTGATCTCCGAATGGGGATGGGAATGCCGCAGTTACCTAATTCCTAGAAAGATTTTCAATTTAGAGAAAAAAAACTTTATTAATTATGAATATTAATATAAAATCATAATATTAATTATATCACAAGCATTCTTTTCTTTTTATTCTGGCCAAATGTCTTTCGAATTTATTCATAAACACAAAACTAAATTATTTAATTTAAAGCATATTAATATAATATTAAAAGTAACAAAATTCATTACACTATCTTAAATTAGAAAATTAAAAAAATTTTGAAAATTTTTGGGTATATATTGATATGCTTTGAATTAAAAAAATTAACATGTTTATGAGTTATAATTTCGTTTTTCACCGAACGTTATTTTGAGATATAATTTGGTTTAATGTTTAAATATTTATATATTTAACTAATTTTATTTATTTCAAGGTTTTGGCCTAGGCTAGGATGAAGATGATTACTAGGAATAGTCATCCCTGCCTCCAAAATCATTTTGGGAACAAAAATGCATCCTCATCGTCATCTTGAACCCAAATACATGATACGCTTAATTTTAGGGGTGAATATTCGTGTCACGTGTGTTGACCCATTTAATTATTCTTGTCGATTCATGAAACACAGATTAACATGGTTATTAAGCGTGTTATCCACGTGGTATAATCGTGTCATATTTAATTCATATAATTTACTTAATTGTTTAACCTACTTATGCATTATATATCATATTCTATATATTTATATCAATTAAAATTATGTTTAGAATATAAATAATAGTTAGCATAAAAAATTATTAAAATCATTATAATTTACTATTATGTAAATTAATTTATTTTATAATATAAAATTTTCAGTTTTATAATATATATGTTGTAAGTAGATAAAATTTATATCATTAAATGAGCTTACATATTAAGGATTTATAAGATATGTTTAATTATTAATATTATTACACAGGTTGACGCGTTGAACACCCTCGACACGAGTCTAATCCATTTATTAATCGTATGCCGTGTTCGCGTGTCGTGATCCAAATTATATCATCCCTACTTAACTCCCAGTCCCGAACAGGAACGGGCTTTTGGGGGCTGTCCCCACTAGGCAAGATTTCTATCCGTAGGAGCAGTTCATGAAAAAAAGAGGAAATTAGTGCAACAACAATCTTGGGAGTATACTTTTCTTATTCTATTATTTTATTCGATTTTATCATTTATTAAAATGGGGACTAATAAGTAATTGACGGGGTTCAAATAGCTTTCTAAGCCTGACCAAGGATGGTAATATTAATATTATCTATCCATCTTAATAAATAGTAGGGGTTTATTGGTGAGTCTTCTAAAAATTTGTAATTATTCAAGCATGCCTCTCTGTTTTGTGATGGCCCATTAGTGTTTAGATCCAATACGACCCACCGTGAGCATGCGCGAAAACGAACAATGTCGTGCCTTAGACTTGATGAGCAAATTTGCTTATGATGGTGTATTTATACGGAGGAATAGTGTATGAACAAGTCTGCCCTTTTGATTCCTAAATTCACGTTTGGAATATATCTACTCACATGGGGGATCCAAAATCCAAGCCACCCACTCTTACACAGTCTTGAACAGGTCACTTCTCACTCCCTCTTGGCATATATTTCGCACTTACAACTGAAGGAGTATTAACTGTTGTGAACTTCGCAGGCCCTATGTATATATTTATCTACCAAAACATCAGCCTCTTAGCGGACGGAGAAAGAGAGACACTGGAAATAAAGTACATTAACATGAAGATGAAACAAAATACACTAGCCTTTTACTTCATTATTCTCTTTCTTCTAGCTACATTAATTAATGCATCGATTGACCATGAAAGAAAGGTACTTCATCATCATCAATATCTCCTGATGATATTAATTTTATAATTGCTTGATGATCATAGCATGCATGTATGCCAATATGTTTTCCATCCATATATATTACATGTGATGTGCATTCATATATTACTTATTTATCATTTGGTTGTCGAGACTGACATAATAGTATCACTCGTATTAATTACCTACTACGTAATTAACCAAATATAATAGAATACAAATACAGAAAGAACTATAGATGTAAATGTTAATGTACTAGAAAAAAAAAAAAACAAAGGACAGCTTCTTTGAAGCAAAACACCCTAGGTTGAAGTAGAAAACAACCACACCCTAAGTTGAAATAAATGTTAAGAGTTTGTACTTGTGATTTCTTTTTGGAATAGATTCTTTTTTAAATAGGTGGAGAAGCAATCTTAATCACCATAAATTGCTGTTGCTAAAAAAAAAAAAAGAAAAAAAAAACTGCTTCTTCCATAATAGAAAATAAATATAGAGAGAACTACTAATAGATGTAAATACTCAGATATATGCTATGTTTAATTTATTATTAATGGTTAAAAAAAGTGTAAATTAATTGAATCTTAATGATACATCATGTGCTGCAAGGTTAAAAACAAGAATCAACGCCTCTGCCAATAATATGATATATATATATATATATATATATATATATATATATATATATATATATTCATGTACTTCTACCCAATTTAACTCGATCTATTCTAGGATTAATTTCTTAAGTATATTGATATATGTATATATACAGTATATGGTTATTAACGAAACTAACATGAGTTTTTAATAATGTTAATTAATTAATTAAATAACAACATCAGCCATACATCGTGTACATGGGAGAGTTGCCAAAGGCTGCAGTTTCTTTTGCGGCGGAGCATCACAGTTTGCTTGTGGCTGCAACCGGAGAGTAATATCCTTTCTTTTTTTTTTATTATTATTATTCACAAGCTTAATATATAGCAAATCGTTTCCTAATTACTTTAACATGTTAACAATTTTTCAGTGAGAAAATAGCCAAAGAATCCAGAGTACACAGTTATGGCAAGAGCTTCAATGGATTTGTCGCAAGGCTATTGCCAGAAGAAGCGAAGCGATTATCGGGTATACATACATATAATTAATTAGGAATATCTTCTCCCTCGTCAGAGGTCTCAGACGTTTCTAAACTCATATTATTTGCTGATTTTTTTTTTTTTTAATAGATGCTTCACAAACTGATCAACTTGTTAATTTGTAGCAGATAACTAACTACCAAGCTGCTGATTATGATTACTGACAAAATCTAATTAATTTCTCATTGTCAAGTTACAAAACAAATCTGAAAAACATTTTAAACATTGGTTACAAACATTGTAATTATTAAAATTTGAAGTACAGAGGAAGAGGGTGTTATATCTGTGTTTGAAAATACTCGGCGTAAACTTCATACAACAAGGACATGGGATTTTCTGGGATTGACAGAAAATTTACAGCAAAAGAATTCAAAAACAGAGGGTGATATCATAGTGGCCGTGTTAGATACAGGTTGGTGTAGATAAATTTTAAATATATGCATGAAATTTTACACTTTATATTTATTTCATGTTATTTTTAAAAATTTTCATAGGAGTTTGGATTAATTCTCCAAGCTTCAACGATAGAGACTACGGGCCTGCCCCTGCCAAATGGAAGGGCAAATGCGCTAGGGCCGCTAACTTCACCGGTTGCAACAAGTACACTGCCTCTCTCTCACTCTCTGAATTACATTTGGTTAATTTCGATGAGATTATATTGTCACTTACAGTTAAACTTCGTTATATTAAAAAATAAAAAACCTCAATTTGATAATAAATATTATTATTATTATTATTATTTTATTGTTATTTTCAAAAATATAGATAAATAAATAGGAAAGAAAAAGAAAAGGAGAACAGTCCATAACATGAAGAATTTGATGAAATGGCAGCAAAGTGATTGGTGCAAGATACTACAATCTAGACAAGGACCTTGATCCAGGGACGGATGAGCTAAGTCCAGCAGATACTGATGGGCACGGCACCCACACTTCGTCCACAGCTGCAGGGGCACCCGTGAAGGGTGCAAGCTTGTTGGGCATTGCCCAAGGGACTGCACGCGGGGGCATTCCATCATCTCGTATTGCCATGTACAAAGTATGCTGGGCTCAGGGTTGCACTGACATGGACTTGCTAGCCGCCTTTGATGATGCCATTGTTGATGGCGTTGACTTAATATCTGTTTCAATAGGAGGCCCCTCCAGGAGCTTTTTTGATGATCCAATTGCAATTGGATCCTTTCATGCTATGAAGAAGGGAATTCTCACTTCTTGCTCTGCAGGGAACCAGGGGCCTTATCTAGCATCAGTCCAAAATGTTGCACCATGGATTCTCACTGTGGCAGCTAGCAGCATTGATAGGAAGTTTTTTACTGCAATCAAGCTTGGCAATGGAATCAAAATTCCAGTAAATTTATGCTTTTGTTTTGCTGGTTTCATTTTACTAGCCTATATATGCATTCAAGTTAATTTTAAGAAATCAAATCATGTTTATAATTATTCACTTACAATCCTCCTCTTTTTTTTTTTTTTTATTAAATATATTGAAGGGGATCTCAATTAATACATTTTCACCAAGAAAAGCGATGTACCCTCTGATTGATGGAGCCCATGCAGGCAATGATAGTAGTATGAGCTTTGCAAATGCTAGGTATAAAAGACTTCATTTAAGGATTATTTAGCAGTGCCTTTTACTATTTGGCAATTCTATTTGGCAATTCTTATAGTTATTTGGCAGTGCCTGTGACTATGGAACTCTAAGCACAAAGAAAGTTAAGGGCAAGATTGTGTACTGCCTTGGAGGGAATAGCCAGGATTACACCATCAAGCAATTAGGTGGTGCTGGAACAATAATGTCGCTTGATGCACCCACTGACACAGCCTTCACCACTCTTATACCTGGAAGTTACGTGGTGGCTAAAAATGGCATCAAGATATCTAATTACATCAACTCTACCAAGTAAGTTTTATTCCTTTTCTAGTAATTAATAACGTTCACATATTAATTTCATGTGATGGTGCCAAGGATACATCTCAATCTCATGAAGGAACCATTCTTTG
>SNVD02007379.1:0-28563 GCA_013180625.2 Boswellia sacra | reverse complement strand
AAACTGTTTGAAAAAAAATTCATTTGAGGTTAGGAAATGTTTTAGTGAGTTAACAACGAAAAAGGCTTACAGAGGCTCAAAGGGGTAACTAGGGATCAATTTAAGTCAAGGTTGGCTATTAAGGCTCAAACGGTCCAAAGATGGCCTAAATCATTTCCCCAATGTTGCACAGTCTAGGATTTCGCCTCGAGTGACCATCAAACAAGTTCTAAAATTCATTGAAATCGGAAGAAACATTTAAATTACATAAACTTGCTCTAAGTAAACAAATAACTCAGTGATAATAGCTCAGTGCTCAATATTGCGCAAGGAATCAAAGGCAAAGCGAAAACCAATAAACATTTCAAGCACACAGATCCATGCGTCATTTATCATTTTCCAAGAGTTATTCTTAATTCAATCATTATCTTATCATCGACCCACAAAATGCAAGACAAGAGGTACGTGGCGTTGTTACACCTGAGTCAAGATTGTATATTTCAACAATCCTTAGGACCAGTAGCCCGCAGACTTAAGGTTTCCAGCATATATACCTTTATTATGAAGAACAAAACAAGAAACAAGACACTTCAAACAACATGAAATAAACAAACTATAGATTTATTTAGAGAGAATGCGTTTCAAGAGTTAAGAAAACCCCATATCCTGCCATTCTCAAGTTTTTCCACAATATTTTTTTTTTCGAATCGAAACTGATAAAGACAAAAACACACAACAACTCTAAATTACACAAAACTAAACTCACTCATAAAATAACAAAGTTCAACAAGTCAGCAAACAAAAACAAGTTAGTTAGAATGGGTCTAAAAAGTTTAGAAGTTAGCCTCCTTATTCAGCCATTATGGATTGAAGAGATCCAGAATGCGTTTCAAGAGAACTTGAACTTTTTAAGCCACCACTCTAAAAACCGAGATTAGAAAATATTACCTGGGACGAAAGAAAAAACCTGAAAAAAAACTTAAAAGAAATGACATGAAAAATCTCAAATAAACACACTAAAAACAAAGTAAACAAAAACAAGGAAACCAATAGATAGAGATTACAGATGGAGCGTTAAATCCAGTCTACGCCTTTTATTGCCTTCTCCAAACCAATCTATCCGAGCCGTTGTTGGATCAGGCGAATAGACGAATTCTTGGAGTTTATCAATTAACTCCCCTGCAGTTGAAGCTGTAACCAGGATTTACCTCGCCGACGGTGAGATGAAGTTTTTTTCTACAGCTTGATCAAGAAAAGACAACAAACCATCAAAAAAATTATTGACATTTAACAAACCAATAGGTTTCCGATGGATGTTTAGCTGTGCCCAAGAGGTGATTTAAAATATCTCCTCTAATGTACCATAACCACCAGACAAAGCTATAAATGCATCGGACTTAACAACCATATGTGCAATACGCTCATGCATACTAGAAACCTGTAACTCTTCCCCTATGGTGTTGCCTACGATATCTCGTACAGCTAATGGTTTAGGGATAATGCCGAGAACCTTGCTTCCTCCTAAGGATGTAGCTGTCGATACACACCCCATTAACCAAGACTACCCCCTCCATAAATCAAATGAATACCCCTCGCAGCTAATGTCCTACCAAGATCAAGAGCTGCTGTTGTAAACTCTCCATCTTTACCAAATTGCGATCCACAAAATACGCATATATTTTGGAATCGCCGAATTGGTGTTTTCTCCATTTCTAAAAGTGCTCTAAACTTGTGCAAGACAATGATGTACGTTAGGTATTATGCGATTCAAGTGCAAGACAAGTTATAAAATGACATTTGAGAATATGCAAAATGGATATATACACACGTAAAACTCTCAAATTTGACACATGGGGACATAATTTCGGTGGGGGTTGCTCGATGCAGATTTATCGCCCCAAGATTTGAAAAAATGAGATATGCTTTCAGCGGGGTTTGACAAAACCTACACACTTGTCTCCCACGTGAAGCATGAAAATGGAAATACACTTTCGGTGGGGTTTGACAAAACCGCCACACTTGTCTCCCACGTGAAGCATGAAAAGTAGAGATATACTTTCGGCGGAGGTTGACAAAACCTCCACACTCGTCTCCACGTGTGCTTATGACATGGGGTAGTCATATGGTTTGTCAAAAAGAAAACTTGAAATTAAACAAACAAAATCAACAAACAACAACAACACAAAAACAACATTGATAATCAGATCAAACGAAACAAGAAAGAAATAAAATTCGACAACAACAACACACATTCAAATATACAAGTAGTTGTGATTGTGGCTCACATCTTCCTCTGGTTTTACGTCCAGTAACGGCTGAAACGCCTTCTATGAGTCGGGGATTTGCTTCCCATCCAGTTTTCTTATAAACTGGCAAACAGGGTCGTTTTTAGTCAGATTCCCTAGACTATAACATTGCAATTCATCACGAAATTGTGTCCATAAATTAAGCAATTCACGCTGAACAAGTCCACAAGAATGTGACTCAAGAGCTAATAAAACATTATCCAGCGACTCATTACTCAAACCATTCTTAATAAATGAAAGTTTATCTTCTCTATTCCTGGACACAAAACCTAATGAACGACAAGTCTGGTTACAATTCCATCTAGCACATTTATAACATACTTGTAACCTTTTCGCTCTTCGCCTCTTGGCGTAGTAGCTCTTTCCTAGACCAGGCATGTATTTTGCGAGATTAATGTCCGGCTCACCGGACAATCTCACCTTGGCTTCGATAAGCCATCGGATATCAGCAGGCACATTTAGGAGCATCAATGCCCAAAGTCTAGTCATCCGTACTTTATAAATTTTAAACACAGCATTTTGAGGAAGTGAAGGGAAATATTTACGAAGGTTCGATAGAAAGATATCAGCATCCATTGAAGAGAAGAAAAGGAGAGATATTACCGATAATGCGATTGAATTTGTTCTTCTCCCAGATATGCACGTTTCAAACCTTCGGGCAATGGCTTCAACTCCCGTTTGAATGTTTCCTCAAGCTGTTGCACAAATGAGTTCGAAGTACGGAATAATCAAATTAAACAAAACAAAGGAAAAGAAAAGAGCAGAAACGAAACTAAAGACACATAAAAGAGATAACAACACGATAGCAAACAAAAGTAAAAAACAAGTAAAAAAATATAAAAACAAATAAGACAGATGGCAAAGAGAGATAAAACCTGATCAATTTGATGGTCTACGAAAGGAATCTCCTCGAGACACAAAAATCGATCATTATTACCTTATTTTATTTTTCTTTTCTTTTCTTTTATTTATTTTTCAAAAACATTGGGTTGCCTCCCAATAAGCGCTTGGTTTAACGTCCTCAGCCCGACGTTGGTTCCATCATGGCAGGGTCCAATCTCCGCTGTGCTTCTCTAGTGGGCTTGGATCCTTTTTCCAACAAGAATTGGTGCATGCATATGGCTGGGCCTTGGATGTTAGCAATCGTCCACCCAATAGCTGTTTTGTGGTCTGTAAGTATTCGGACGAGTTTCTCTTCTTGTATTCGTGCAAGGCCCATTTCTATTATAATTGGCAAAGGATCATTCTCACTCAAGAATCCATGCCTCAAATGATCTGGAAGAAGCTTAAGCTCCAAGGCAAGGGCTGTCATCATAGAAGGAAGAATTTTCTCATTAGATAAAGGAAATTGAATGTACGAAACATCATACCTATTTGTGGTTATTGCGATGGTCTCATCTAAGCTTGTCACAACTTCCTCCATTTCTTTGGACACTTGTATCAAAATTTCTGACTCCTTAGAATTTTCTGTCCCTATGTGCTCATTAATAGCTATATCCAATCCATTCTTACGAGTTAACTAAAAACATTGTTGTGGCAGATAATCAGTAACGTCAACTACAAAAACAGAATATAAGTCACTAGGGTACCTCATTGCCTCAAAAATATTGAAACGGATCACCTTGCCATCAAACTCTATGGTGAGAGTGACATCATGAACATCAATATTTGTTCTAGCAGTTTTCGAGAATGGTCTCTCTAAAAGAATCGGTGTTGGATTAGGAGATGTCTCATCCTCTATTTCAAGAACATAAGAGTCTGCTGGGAAAACCAATTGATTCACCTGCACAAGCACATCTTCCATAACTCTTTTGGTATATGCATTAAAACGATCAGCAATTTGAATGATAATACCAATTTTCGCAAAAGGTCCAAGATTTAAAGAAGCATAAATAGAATATGGCATGTTGTTAATAGATACTTCTAAATCTAACGTAACTCTTTCAAACTTGGTTTTACCAATGGTGCATGGCATGGTGAACGTACCTGGATCTTTGCACTTTGGAGGAATTTTCCTTTCCAATACAGCTGAAACATCTTCCCCCACACTTACTTTCTCATTTCTTTTTAACTTTCTTTTGCTGGTGCATAACTCCTTGAGACATTTTGTATAATGAGGTACTTGCTCGATAGCATCCAGAAGTGGTATATTTACCTCAATTTTGTGAGAAGTTTCCAGGATTTCTTGTTCTTGTTCCTCCTTCGATTTTGCAAATCTACTAGGAAAAAGTGGAGGAGAAACATATAAAGGAATGGGAGTTATAGGATTTACCTGAGAAGTCAGTGTTTTGTTCATGGTGGAAGTGGTGTCATCTCCTTCATCAGTTTGTGATTTCTTTGGCAGGACATCTAATTGCTCTTCATTTTGCAAAGTTACCGCACAAGAATTCTCTCTTGGATTGATCACCGTTTGACAAGATAATTCTTCTGAGCCTTGGCCCTCGAATTTGCTCATGCTAGTGGCCAATTGTCCCATTTGATTTGCCAGGTTTTGGATACTTGCCCCAGTTTCCTGCTGGAATTGCATTGTGTTAGTGGCAAGTGCATTAACAATATCCTGGAGTGACATACCTGAGTTTTCTGAAGCTGGTTGTGGTGCTGGTTGTGACATTGGTGGTGGCTGCATTTGAAATGGTTGCTACACTCTAGGTTGATTGAAACCTTGCAGCCAATTTGGTATGCCATTTGGGGCGATTGGTTGATGATTCCAGTGATTAAAATTAGGGTGATCTCCCCATCCGGCATTGTAAGTATTAGAGAAGGGATCATACCATTGCCTTGTTTGTCCTGGAAATCCACCCATAGCATTGGCTTGTTCCATATATTCTTCTTGTAAAGTTGGATACGTGTCGATTAGATGTTCCATGGTAGAATATACCCCACATGCATAAGATTTCTGCATATCTCCTATAGCCATGTTTTCCACAAGAGAAGTTAGCTCAGAAAGTTGTTGTTCAATGTTCTGAGTGCTTACCTCATTTACACTCCAATGTAATTGTAGCTCAAATCGGCTACTGAATTGTTGGAAGTTTACTGCCATGTCACCTAAACACAAACAATCAGAAAAGAAAAACAAAAAAAATAAGAATCAACAATAAAAACAAAACAACAAATCGATTAGAAAATCAATCCCCGGCAACGGCGCCAAAAACTTGATGCGTTCGAAACTAGCAAGTATACTAGTCGCACAAGTAATAAAGTGATAAGTAAGATATCGTTCCCACGAGGATTGATTCTAATTGAATTTGTTATTCGAAAGTGAAAACAGAATAAATGGGGGGTTTTGTTGATTGATTAACTAAGTGAAATAAGAATGCAAATTAAGAATAACAAAACAGAAGTTAATTTGAATAAAAATCAATGAGGAAATCTGGTTAAGGGATCCTTCTCTACCACAAGATATGGATTTGCGAATTAATCGTAGAATTGTCATCCAATTACAGCATTGAAGTTATCAACCGTAGATAACAACAAGCTCTGTTATCCCAATCTTTCCTTACTTTGTTGTTAAATAAAACAAGCTCTTTATTTAATCTCTATCCATTAAACAACCTAGAACAAGCTCTCTAAATTTAATTCAATGGATGCATTACGATAAGAAAGATAGGTTGATCTAAGCAATAAACACACAAGCTCGGATTATTTAACTTAGGTTGTATTCTCCAATTGCAATCTCTGATCACAATTTTGCTACTAATGATTAGAAATTCAAGACAATTACGGATCAAGATTTCTAGTCTAGCAATAGACACAACCAGATTATATTCAGTTGGCCATTCGAAATACAATCCAGCAAGCAATCATAAGCATTAGATATGGGAAAATACAAGCAACTTCAATTAGAGAATTGGATAACAACTTCTTACACAATCAACTTACAAAACCATATCAGGGGCTTTGAAATCACCCTCAACCAATTCAGATTTAGTTACACATATTCAATCAAGAATAACAAATACAATACAGAGAAATTCCAGAATTGAAAAGGAAAGAAAGAACTTAGCAAATTCTTTGAAAATCTTCTTTGTAGATGAATCTTCTTGGAATTGTAGTTCCTCCTCTTTCAAAGCTTCTTTCTCCTTCAAGAACTCCAAGGGATGAAGAGAAATCCAGAAATGCAGCCTCCTCCCACGTTTTCCCCTCTTCAAGTTATGAAAATAAAACCCTAAAATGTGTTTAAATACTCTGCTACAGTAACCTGCTACAGTGTCCCGTATTATACATGCTACAGTGATTTGTGGAATTACATTTCTATACTTCTCACACTGTTTTGATTACAACTTTTGGTACACTGAATGGATTTATAAACCGTAAATTTCTCCAGAAAATAGACTTCGAGAGCTTTCCAACGGTATATAATATGTCATCGGGTTCATTGTATATCAATACAATTAAATCCGAGAAGATGGTTGACTAGCAGAGGTGAAAATGAAGGGTTTTACTCCATTTTTGTGCAACTTGCTCCAAAACTCCTACAAACATCAAAACCACACAAAAACATAAAAATACCAAGGAATATAACAAAGAAACATGGACGAATTGATATGAAAATGATATATAAATAGACACTTATCATCTCATATGTTATGTTAAGTTAGCCTATTGGGTATGTCACTATGTTCATTATGAGGCTTACAAAAATGGGTTCTTCCCAATCTGCATAGTTTGCCGTGCATTTTTCACCCCAATAATATGATCTGCTGTGCATCGTTTCAGGATTTTGAGCACCAGAATCTTTTATCGGATTTGCATACCTCAACCAATAAATTTAATTCATTAATTTCATACATTTTAATCAAATTAAAACATAAACAGCACCAATCAAACAAGGCAACAGCGTTTATCATAGCAATATGGTAACATTTTGTTTTTATTTTTTTTGGAAGATTTATATTCTTTACAATACTCGCAACCATTATTGATGTCTTGACGCCTAATATAAAATATTTTATTATTACTTTTAATGTTCGGGTTAAATACATCTAGATTCAAAAGTTCTCTAAGTTAAATCGTAATTATTTATCTTAGCAAAAAATATCCTTAACAGTCTTAAAATTGATCACTTAGATTAAAAACAAGGATTAGAGTGTCACCTTTTAAAGTTTTTAAGTCTAAACTAATCTACCCAAATCGATAAGTGTGGTATGCATTTTTTCAAGAATCAATTCCACAAACCTCCTCTAATAAATCTCATATGATTACCTTTAATTTTAGAAATCTTACATATCCTCTATCTTCGTTAAGAACCATTAAAAGTTTCTGTTAAAAAATATAAATTTTTATAAATTACCTTAATTGACTATTCAAAAATATTCAGAATTTTAAAATAAAAAATAAAACTAAAACCCAAAACTTACTAATAGTCTTCTACAAACCCCTACCCCAAAACATTTTAAAAAAATTGCTACCACAAAAAGTGATATATAAACTTAAAAAAATTTATTAAAATATTGAAATAATTAAAAAAATTCGTATTTGCACAAGTAAAAAATTGTTTATAAAGTTTAAGTCTTTCAGGACAATTTCTTTATTTTTTTAATTTTAATTTTTGATTTTTAGAATTTTAAATATTTTTTAATATCCAATTAGGGGTGATTTTGAAATTTTTAGATTTTTAATGAAATTTTAAAAATTTTTAATATAGAAAGGAGATATAGAAATTTTCAGAATTAGAAGTGGCAACGTGAAATCTCAACATAACTCCGTATGGCTTGTGGCATTACCCCATCAATGAATTTCATGGCCCAGAAATGGAACATGCATGCGCCTTCTATTCAAATACCCAAATTTAGCTTTTAAAGTGATTCAATCTCAGTTTTGAATGATTTGTTTGACATTCCGCACTTCCATCTTTCCACTGCAAAACGCACTCATCATAAAGCTTTCCGATTAAATGCAGCAACAGTATGTCCACATGTTTTCCTAATTATAACTCTCTCTAAATTCGTAACCAAATTTGTAAATTACAATTTTTGCACTAGATTAAACTGTCTACAAAGGTGTCAAGGAATTGGATTTGATTTCCAGTAATCAAAGCATTTGAAATATTTGGAAAGTAATAATATAAATAAAGAATAAATTGAGGAATAACGGAGCAATTTCAACTACATACTGATGTAGAATTCGAACCGAAATTCAAACCAAATCCACTTCCCCCCACCCCTTCATCGCCGAATTTGGATTTCAAGAACTATGGAATGTTTACTCAAGTTTTCGCAAACGAATCCTTGGACACAGTCCTCATTTGACAAACTCTCTAACCTCAAAATACTTAGAAATCCAAGCATCAATGCTTTCAGCTCATGGTGGCTTACCATGAAAATCCTCCCTTTTATTAATTGGCGAGGAATTTTCATTTGGCCACAGAAGTTTTGGGTCGAAAATGCTTGATGCTCTGTGACTGTTAAATTACAAAGATCTCTCCACATTAAACTTAACTCGTTAGTTATAAATTACATGTTCACATGGCATCCCACACAATTGGTATTGTGAGATAAGTTAGTCTTGACAACATTTGTTTGGTATAGCGTAAACTTTTAAAATAACCAAAATTAGAATGGATTTTTGAAAATAATCATATTTTCAAAAAATTTAGATCTATAATCACAATCTCATATTGATGGATTGGCAACTTTTTTTTTGTTGGCTTGTCTAATTGTGGTTGTACCGGATTAGTCTTTTCTAGACGTAGTTTTTTTTTTTTTTTGTTTCAAATTATCCTTTTAACTTTAGTTGGTTTTCAAATTTTCGCTTCGAAAAAAATTCCAAGTTTTCTTACCGCAATAAAAGTTTGCGACAAACAGATTTAAACTATGGAAGCATCGTCCAGTTTTACAATCATGGGGTGCCAACTGTTTTTTTGACCCAAAACTCGGGGTCAAAAGAAGAAGAATGTACCAATTAATTGAATGGAAATGAACATGTAACACGTTCTCCTTTGCAATACCCGAATAACCAATTATTACACTAATCTCAGACTTGGTTCATCGAATTCAAGATTTGTTGGGCATAAAAGTACTTTCCAATTTCACACACAAAAACACACTCATCCTGTCATCCACAACAACGCAACTCTCAATTAACTCCGTTTTGTCCCTTTCCCTTGGAACTCTATAGCTAGTGACCTTCAATTATAACCTCCTGATTACCAATACAACCTAATGCGTGACTAATCACTGGCTCGAATCACATAATCCCAATAAAGATAAAGCCAACACCGCCAAGACCCACCACCCTACTTCCCAGCCCTTTCCATGCGAACCCTTTGAAATTTCGAGAGCTTTTTCAAAGTAATTTAATCAATACTCATCTCTCCTCTCCATCTCTTCCTCGTACATGTTACCATTCCATGCATGAAAACCAAGTGCAGTGCAAATGCAGTATTGTCTAAGTATCCAACCGGTTCTAGTGTTATCATTTTTGCTTTCTTATTGTTTCTCTCCTGTGATCTCTCTCGTTGGGGACTCGGAGATCTTGATTCGGGTCAAGAATGACCAGCTTGGCGACCCGGATGGGAAGCTCAGCAGCTGGGTCGGCCATAGTCCATGCGACTGGACTGGCATTACTTGTGATAGTCAAAATCAGTCTGTAGTTGGTGTTGACCTCCATAGCTTTAATATCTCTGGTGGGTTTCCATATGGGTTCTGTCGGGTTCGGACGCTCCGAAACCTCTCCTTAGTAGACAATTTTTTCAATGGGACTCTGTCTTCTCAGTCTCTGTCCCTTTGCTCGCACTTACAAGTCTTGGAGCTCTCCAGCAACCTATTCATTGGCGAGCTGCCGGATTTTTCGTTAGAGTTTCGTAACTTACAAGTCCTTGATCTTTCCAAAAATAACTTTTCAGGGGATATCCCGGCGAGTTTTGGTCAGTTTCCGGCGTTAAGAGTTCTTAAACTTGAAGGGAACTTTCTCTGCGGTTCAATCCCTTCGTTTCTGGGCAATCTAAGTGAGTTGAGTCGCTTGGAGATCGGTTACAATCCATTCAAGCCTGGCCCTTTGCCTTCCAGTATCGGAAATCTGTCAAAGCTTGAATATTTTTGGGCAGCGAACTCGAATCTCATTGGAGAAATTCCGGATTCTGTAGGAAAGCTCGTTGCTTTAACGAATCTTGATTTATCAAGCAATTTTCTATCCGGTAAAATTCCTTACAGTATTGGTGGATTGAGAAGTATACAGCAAATTGAGCTCTATGAGAACCAATTATCTGGTGAACTACCCGAAAGTTTGGCTAATTTAACTACTCTGCTCAGATTTGACGTCTCACTCAACAATCTCTCTGGAAATTTACCAGTGAATGTAGCTACGATGGGCCTTGAATCATTGGATCTAAACGACAACTACTTCACCGGCGAGATTCCTGAAACATTAGCTTCAAATCCGAACTTGGCTCAACTGAAGCTTTTCAACAATAGTTTCACTGGAAAGTTACCTGAAAATCTTGGCAGATACTCTGCCTTGAAAGATTTTGATGTGTCTACAAATTATTTTACGGGTGAGTTGCCCCGGTTTCTCTGTTTCAAAAACGAGCTTCGACGCATTGTTATATTCAACAACCGATTTTCAGGGAAAATCCCGGAATCATATGCTGAGTGCAAAACGCTGAATTATCTGCGTTTAGGCGACAACGAACTCTCCGGTGAAGTACCTGGCAACTTTTGGGGTCTCCCTGGACTCGAGCGTCTTGAAGTGTTTAATAACAGATTTGAAGGCTCGATTTCTCCATTAATTTCTCGCGCTCGGAATCTCGGGGATATTGCCATATACGGTAACAACTTTACCGGAGAAATTCCGCCGCAAATATGCAGCTTGGGTGAACTAGAAGTACTTGATTTGAGCCAAAACAGTTTCTTTGGTGAAGTTCCTGCTTGTATAACTCAATTGAAGAAGTTACAGAAGCTTCACTTGCAAGAAAATATGCTCACCGGAGACTTGCCGAGAAATTTGAATATGTTGACCGCTTTGACCGTGCTGAACCTGTCAGCCAATCAATTTACCGGTCATATTCCACCGGAACTCGGAAAATTACCGGTTTTAACGTACTTGGATCTCTCCAGTAACTTGTTCAGTGGGATAATTCCGGTTGAGTTGACAACGTTGAAGCTCAATCTGTTCAACGTTTCCAATAACAAACTCTACGGTAAAGTGCCACCAGGCTTTGACCACAATGTATATGTTTTTAGTTTATTAGGTAACCCGGATCTCTGCAGCCCCGACATGAAACCACTCCCTCAATGCCCTAAATCCAAACCCGAAACTATATACTTTGTGGCTATTGCAGCCATTTGTGCAATACTTCTAATCGGGTCTCTCTTTTGGTTCTTGCAAACCAAGTCCAGATTTATTAAGAAACATGATTGCCCGTGGAAAGTAATCACATTCCAACGGGTCGGGTTTACCGAAAAAGACATTTTTCCGCATTTAAAACTAGAGAACTACATCGGGTCAGGTGGGTCCGGTCAGGTTTATAGAGTACAGCTCAAAAGTGGTCAAATCGTAGCCGTTAAGAGACTATGGGAACGTAAACCGAAACAGGAAACGGAAGCCGTATTCAGGTCCGAAATTGAAATACTGGGTCGGGTCCGCCATGCCAATATCGTGAAACTATTACTATGTTGCAGCGGCGAAGATTTCAGAATTTTGGTGTACGAATATATGCAAAACGGGAGTCTGGGTGACGTGTTGCATGGAGAGAAGGGGAACGCAGGTTTATTGGATTGGCCAGCGCGGTTCACAATAGCACTAGGCGCTGCTCAAGGGCTGGCATATTTGCACCATGATTGTGTGCCAGCTACCGTGCACAGGGATGTGAAGAGTAACAATATATTGTTGGACTCGGAGATGATGCCACGTGTTGCCGATTTTGGGCTGGCTAAGACTCTGCAAAGTGAAGTGGGTGAGGGTGATGATGCCATGTCGCGTGTTGCTGGGTCTTATGGTTATATTGCGCCTGGTGAGTTTTTTCTTGTGATTTTTTGCTTTAATTATATGCTTCAGATTCTCTAAGACAAGATCTTCTTTCTAAGCTGACAGAGACCTTTAAAGACTACCCGATGAAAATTTTGAGTATTTCCTGCGTAAACCCTCAATCTACGATTTATTATATACATATAAGAGGTAATATTAAGGCGTATTGGGTATAATGATATAGTATTTTATATAAAATTTAAATATTAAAAGTAAGGATATAAAAGTTTTAAATAATTATATAATAATTGTACATAAGTGTTTTTATTATTTATTATGTTCTAATTATTCCTGTTTTTTATATATTCATTTTCAATTCCTATATATATCAAAGTTATATATACATATTTCCAGTTTTGTATAATTTATTTTCAAATTTGACATATCATCACTATTTATATATGTTTATTTTCAATTAACCAAAAAAAAAAAAGATGCATTGTGCCCCAAATGCATAATATCCTTAATCCCTATCAATGTAGCATGCACTCTTGAAAGTGATAGTTTGTAATTGGGCTCCACGGTGGACTCATAATTATGAACTTTGTGCGTAAATTCCAATCCTGAAACTATGAACTGATACCGATTTCTCACCTGCATGCGTTGAACTGTTGCAGAGTATGCATACACACTGAAAGTGACAGAGAAAAGCGATGTTTACAGCTTTGGAGTGGTGCTGATGGAGTTAATTACTGGTAAAAGGCCAAATGATGCTTCCTTTGGTGAGAATAAGGATATAGTGAAGTGGATCACAGAGGCTGCTCCGTCATCTCCCGAAAGCGGAAGTGAAAATGCTGGTAGCAATTGCTGCAGGGATTTGAGCCAACTTGTAGATCAAAGAATGGAACTATCAAGCTGTGACTACGAAGAAGTTGAGAAAGTTTTGAATGTTGCTATGTTGTGTACTTCAGCACTGCCCCTTAACAGGCCTTCAATGAGAAGGGTAGTTGAATTGCTGAAGGACCGCAAATCAAATCGTCCAAAGAAGATTTTGGAAGTTGGAAGCTAGGGTAAAACATTGCTGCTTCACAGTTTGGGTTCTACGAAAGTGCCAAAGCTCAGTTGCGTGCATTGTTGTTACATTTTGAATTTCTGGGTATTTGTATAGCAACTTGCCAGAAGAACAATGTGTGAAAACTGAATGTGGATGGCTGGTGAAAAGGAAGAAATTGATGTAATGGAATGGTTGTTGATGGCTCAATGGGCTCTTATTAGGCTATTTGTGTTTTCTTTCCTGATTGTGATGAGTGCAATTAAGAAGTTAATTTAAGTAAGCTCCACCTAGGAGTGGTATTCGTGTCGTGTCGACCCATTTAATTATTCGTGTCAAAATATGAAATCCAAACCCGACACGGTTATTAAACGTGTTACCCACGTATTGTAATCGTGTCATATTTAATTCACATAATTTACTTAATTGTTTAATCTAGTTATACATAATATATTATATTTATATATTTAAATCAATTAAAATTATTTTTAGAATATAAACAATTATTAGTATAAAATATTATTTAAATCATCATAATTTATTATTTTATAAATTAATTTATTTTATAGTATAAAAATTTCAGTTTTATAATATATATATATATATATATATATATATATATTGTAAGTAGTAATAATTTATATCATTTAATGAACTTATATATTAAGGATAGACAAAATATATTTAATTATTCGTGTCATTAAACGGATTAACGTGTTGAACACCTTCAACCCGAATCCGACCCATTTATTAATCGTGTAGCGTATTCGTATGTATCGTGTTCGCGTGTCGTGTCAAAAATTCTCACCCCTAGCTCCACCTCCACCTATTTGATAAAAATGACCACATCTTCATTTTCAGTAAAAGGGTAAAATTAATATAACATTCTATACATCCATAAAAATGAGGTGCTTTCATGACCTTTCATTACCTCCCTTAAAAGTAGCTGGAAATTTCCACAGCAATTTACTACGAGAAATATGCAGATAGCTTAACCAAGAAGTTGAAGCATTAACATCAAATATACCATGTAAGAAGTTGCCAAAATCAAATCATACACACTCACTTCACATTTGTGATTTATGGCAAATTGGATTTTTGTCTACCTTTGATCCTTGGTGCATCTTCATCTGATTAAAGCTCCCTACTTTTGCGATTAGTTTGAAGAATCTTACTATCGATAATCTTCATTTTTGGGGCCTATCATAATGATAATAACTTGAACAACTGTAAAATTGTTGCCCTTTTGCCCTTTTTTCTTTTTCCGAAATCAAGCAGTGATTATTGTGGATGTGGAATAGATTTCAATGGGTAGGTACCACCAGTCGGCAAAGCTGCCAGTGATTTAACTTGAGGGTCGAGAGTATACATCTTTTCCAATTCAAAAGATACTTTGCTTAACTTGAAAGTCAAGGGTGAATGAGTTACACAATCCAGAACTTTTTACCTAGACAAATTAAACAAATGCTGGTGAACATTTCAATAGATGGCAAGTCATTATCGTTTGGCATTTGGTGCCATCCACAATTCTCAAATAATTTCAAAACAACGATTTTATTTTAATCTCCTTTTTAAGAGTATTGTTAATTTGATTTTAAATGAAGGATAATAAGTGAAAATAATTAAATTTCAGAGGAAGTGTTAAAATTTAACCAAATTACAAATTTTGATTTCCTATTGGATTGGATATGATATAAGGGTAGTATTCACATATGCTTTAAAGGCACATATTAAACTCTAAAAACTTGTGTAAATTATTTTGAAGATTGTAAATTCTCTTAAATTGTGTAAAAATAACTAAATACACAAATTTTAAGATAATTTATATAATTTTTAAGAGTCTTAACATGTATCCTTAAAATACAAACTACGACTATCTATAATATATATAGATCATTTTATCACTAAATGTTTACCATCCGACGAAAAAATTGTTACCGTTATGATAAGCCTGCGAAGGCAATTAGTTAATATATTTTTAGCACTTTTTAAACTCATACAAAAACATATTACTATCATTTAGATCGAATTTAACAAGACAGTTAAAAGAAAATTTGAATCTGTTGAAAATCAAAATATATAAGCATTATATTTGAATTTCAACTAACGTCAAAATTGTAAATAATTTTTGAATCTATTATTATTATTATTATGCAAAACGTACTAAAACATCTACTTTTTTGAATTTCAACCCACCAAATAGAATCCTATAAAAACAGTAACAATCTAACCTGTCCAAAATTATAATTATAGTTTAAGATTCACAAAGCCAGCTATTCTGCCACCTGTCTCTAACCAACCACGGTTAACTAACCGCGGTTAAAACCTCCCACCAATCCACCTTGGTCTGCGCTCCCCTGGCCCTTAAGTACTCCCAAAACTGAGACAAAACTCACGGTTATCTGATTATATTTTCATTTTCCTTGCCGGCTATTCCAGTTAAGTCGAAACAGAAAGGCGTCTTAATAAACGCCTCTTCTCTTTCTCTCCGTTTCCTTCTACTTCTCTACGAGTTTCGGATCTCAAACATGAGAGAGTGCATTAGCATTCACATCGGTCAGGCCGGTATTCAGGTCGGTAATGCTTGCTGGGAACTTTACTGCCTCGAGCATGGCATTCAGGTAATTTCTCTCAGTTCCATGCCTCATTTTTGTATTCCATCCGTTGTTAACGTTCTGGTTGAGGCACTGAGTAGAATGGAGTGTTGTTAGTTTATTTAGTTTGAATTGCGTGTGTAATACGTTTCCTTGGGAACGATTTTGAATTGAGGTTTTTTAGATGGCAGCATTGTTGGTTTGTATATTCGGAAAATTGTTTTATGAAAACGTATATTTACTAATATATTTAAACCAATAGTAACGCATATCATTTTTAAAATTTAAAAAAAAAAACCAATCATGTAATTTTTCTAATTTTTAAAAATAAAAACTCAAGATACACGAATAAACAACGTTCAATTGGATTTGATTTTTGAAGAATTTGAAAATGAGAAATTGTTTGGTAGCTTGTTGTATAAAAAAACGTTTTTGGAAATTGATCAAAATAGCTTTCAAGATTTTGTGAATTCTGAATAGAAGTTGAAGTTAGCGTTAGCATATTCTACTAAATGCGAATTTAAGCCGTTTTCATTTTCTTCTACTGTTATAGTATACATGTTTTCAAATATTAAAAAAGCACCAAATATAATTTTCTGTTTTCATTTTTTGAAAATGTGGTAGTAGATGCAATCTTAAGATTTTGTAGTTTACGAGTTGTATCATGTTGTGTGCAGCCTGATGGCCAGATGCCAGGTGATAAGACAATTGGGGGAGGTGATGATGCTTTCAACACCTTCTTTAGTGAGACTGGTGCTGGGAAGCATGTTCCTCGTGCCGTTTTTGTCGATCTAGAGCCCACAGTCATTGATGAAGTTAGGACTGGGACATACCGCCAACTTTTCCACCCTGAACAGCTCATCAGCGGCAAGGAAGATGCAGCCAATAACTTTGCTCGTGGCCACTATACCAGTAATTACATTGCATCTCTTAACGGTTTTTATTGCATTTGATATCAGCTGTTTATATTATGTTCTTTCTTTTGTTTCAGTTGGGAAAGAGATTGTTGATCTGTGCTTGGATCGCATCCGAAAGCTTGCTGACAATTGCACGGGTCTCCAAGGGTTCCTGGTCTTCAATGCTGTGGGTGGTGGCACTGGCTCAGGTCTTGGCTCCCTTTTGCTGGAACGTCTCTCGGTAGACTATGGCAAGAAGTCCAAGCTTGGATTCACTGTCTATCCCTCACCACAGGTTTCAACCTCTGTTGTTGAGCCTTACAACAGTGTGCTATCGACCCACTCTCTTTTGGAACATACTGATGTTGCTGTCCTACTTGACAATGAGGCCATTTATGATATCTGCAGGCGATCCCTTGATATCGAGCGCCCCACCTATACCAACCTTAACCGCTTGGTTTCTCAGGTGTCATTTATTCTAATTGAATTTGAAGGTTGCTTAGTTTGCCAAAATTTAATAGGTATCTTATTTATTTGTTTATTTTTTGTGTGATTCAGGTGATATCATCACTAACTGCCTCCCTGAGGTTCGATGGTGCCTTGAATGTGGATGTGACTGAATTCCAGACTAACCTTGTACCATATCCTAGGATTCACTTCATGCTTTCATCTTATGCACCTGTCATATCAGCTGAGAAGGCCTACCATGAGCAGCTCTCTGTTGCAGAAATCACCAACAGTGCATTTGAGCCTTCATCTATGATGGCCAAGTGTGATCCTCGCCATGGCAAATACATGGCTTGCTGCCTGATGTATAGAGGTGATGTGGTGCCTAAGGATGTCAATGCAGCTGTGGCAACAATCAAGACCAAGCGCACCATCCAATTTGTTGACTGGTGCCCAACTGGTTTCAAGTGTGGTATCAATTACCAGCCTCCAACTGTTGTTCCAGGTGGTGATCTTGCCAGGGTGCAGAGAGCTGTGTGCATGATATCGAACTCAACCAGTGTTGCCGAGGTGTTCTCTCGCATTGACCACAAGTTTGATCTTATGTATGCTAAGAGGGCATTCGTGCACTGGTATGTTGGTGAGGGCATGGAAGAAGGTGAATTCTCCGAGGCCCGTGAGGATCTTGCTGCCTTGGAGAAGGATTACGAGGAGGTTGGTGCTGAGTCTGCTGAGGGTGAAGATGGTGATGAGGGAGACGAGTACTGAGATAGGATGTGTGTGCTCTTGAATAAATTTTCTTGCTTTCTTCTCACTTCTTCTATGCTGTGATGTGGTTATGTTCTCTCTTGTGGTATGATCGAATTGCTTCATATATGTTCTGTTTTCACTTTTGGGTGAAGCATCTCTATCCCTGTTTGTTGTTTCAATTCTCTGCACTTCTTGATGATATGAATGACGCTTTTAGTTTGAAAACTCTTAGTGTCTTTTGTTCTCTTGCTTCTACATTTTGCTATTTTTTCGCTTTTGGTCTCTGGAACTCGGCCCGATTTAATTCATGTGGCATGATTGGTTTATTACCCTCGCATGTACTCTAAACTAACCAGGTCGACTAGTATTCAAATTTCTTTGTCTTTAATAATGGCTTAATTTTCTGAATATAAATGCGAGTTTAAATGAATTATCAAAGACAATATATGCTACCGATGAAAAATAGAACTTTAAAATAAATGATTTATACTTTTACTAATAGATTTTGTTAGTTATTTTCATATTTTTCAGTAGCTGACTTAAGAAAATGTATCAATGAAGGTGTTTTTGATGAATTTTGGAAAGGTTAAGAATGAAATTTTTCAAAAATCATCTTTCATTTAAAATAAGGTAAAATATAAGACTATCCAAATCAAATTAATACAAATAAATGTAATTTGATACTGAGACTAGCTTTGTCTCAAGCGAGTAATGAGCTATTCGTATGATTTTGAATTTTGAGGGCCGGTCTCAGCCTTCCAAAGGTTTAAAAAAAAAAGGACTAATTATCTGGGCTAAATTTTAAATAATAGACCTATTTAGTCCTCATTTTTTCGTCTCATTACTTATCTCAAAATTAAATAATGATAAAATTGTAATAAAAATATAATAAATAAAATAATTAATATAGAGTGAATGGGCTTAAAAAAAACTCTCATTCTCTTCTTATATATATCTATCCTTTTTCCTTATTTTCTTTCTAAAAATAATAACTTTATATTCTTTTCACGTAAATTTCATTATATCTCTGTCTTTTCAATTTTTATATTTTTCTTTCTAATTAAATCTATTTGTCTTCATTTCTCTTTAAATTTCAATAAAGCATATAACTTCAATCTAAACACCAAATCATCTATTTTATTTTCTCTCTCTTCCTTTCAAATACCAAATTTAAGAAATTTTTGATTGATTATTTTTTAGAATGAACTTTGAGAATTCGATAATATAAGGAAAAATAATTATTTATCATTAAAATCATTAAATTTTTTCTTTTTTATGTACCATTGACAGCATTATTTAAATTTAAGAAATGCAACCGTTTTAAAAAGATTGAAAAATATCAAACAGTATTAAGCTTAAATAATAATTTAATTTCAAATTAAATGATAATGAATTAAAGTTTACCATAAATTTATTAAAAATTAAATTTGATTTTGACGAAAGAAAAATCATCTAAATTATAATTTTATGTTTAGTAAACAAGAGACAAGGCTAATGAGATAAAAAATAAAATAAAATTAAATAAGGGTTGAATATTAATTTCAAAAGTTCTTCGGTGGACTCTTTTGGGCTCATAACTATTTTAAAATAGAGTTCGGGCATGGAATGAGCCCAATCCCACATAAGAATAATGATATGTTTGAGATTTCACCTTGGCAGCCTACGTTGCTGGCCATATGGGTACACGTGCAGGTACACAATTAGAGGATGCATTGGAAAAGGGGTTCATTCGTTGGGCATCGAAACTAAACTAAGCTAAACTGTAAACAAGATGGAGTTTTGACCGAAGAGAACAAGTTTTACGGGGTGGACTTCCACGCACCAATCCTTCATTTTCCTAAACTGTCCTCCTGCTATGCTCCCAATCACTCGTTTCTTTCTGCCATTTTATTTTCTCTTTTTTTAATATTTCCATTGAAATTGATGATGAAAATTGACGTCAGTATCTGCAAAGACTGCATTCGGTACAATTTTTCCTGTGCAGAAGTTGCCGTTGTCTTGTTTTTTTTTTAATTATTATTATCTTAATCTTATATTTAACTGATGTAGAAAATCAGCTGGATCGAAGGGAGTTCTGTTTCAGCAGAGCAACTTCGTTCATTAAAAATGAAATTTCCAGAAGAAAGCTCTCTCCATAATACTCAATGATTCTTTCACCCTTTGTAACCGAATGGATATTTGTTTGTACCGACCAAAACCAAAACTCAGCGTTTTGGTGCAACTTAAAATAATAAAAAGAAAATACTTAAACGACATCATTTTATAGTTACAAAATGACAAAGACTTCTAAAAGTAAAAGTAGCCACAATTCAGTTGCTACAAAGTTGAGTTACTGCATAATTCAGTTGCTGCAGAACTGCACAATCTCCTCCACTTTCAAAAGAGCTCGACCTCGAGTGATCTTCAAGAACCGCTACATTATCAGGGGGAAAATATTCAAAAATATCCTTGACATTGAAAGTGTTATAGATCCTCATATGGTCTGGAAGATCAATAACATATGCATTATCCCCAAGCTTCTTTTTAATACAAAATGGACCCATCTTCTTGGTCTAATGTTTATGGTAGGTGCCTGCTGGATAACGATGCTTGCTGAGGTGAATCATGACCAGGTCTCCCTCTTTAAAAAGTTTCTCACGACAAAGTTGATTAGCAGTAGCCTTATAATGGGCATTGGATGCTTCAAGCTTCTGTCTGACTTCCTGGTGAATTTGCTAAACATTTTCAGCCAGCTGCTCAGCTGATTTACTCTTAGAATATGGTAAACCAATTAAATCCACAGTAGAGTTAGGTACTTTAGTGTAGACAATAGAAAAGGAAGAACGACCAGTTGACCTGTTTACCATACTGTTGAAGGCAAATGCAGCTTGAGCAAGAGCGTGATCCCACATTTTCGGCCGATCTCCAGCTATGCTACGAATCATGGACTCCAAGGTTCTATTGACAACCTCTGTTTGGCCATCGGTTTGGGGATGACAGGTGCTACTGAAATTCAAAGTTGCATCAAATCTTTTCCACAATACACGCCAAAAATGGTTCACAAATCTGACATCACGGTCAGAAGTTATGGACTTAGGAATGCCATGTAAACGAACAATCTCTTGAAAGAACAAGTTGGCTACATTAATGGCATCAGCAGTCTTCCGACATGGAATGAAGTTGGCCATTTTAGAGAACCTGTCAACAACAACAAAAATAGAATCCTTTTTTCGTTGGGTTGAAGGTAAACCCAACATTAAGTCTATACTAATATCCTCCCAAATGTTGGCTGGGATGGGTAAAGGAGTATATAGGCCTATGTTTTGAGCTTGCCCTTTAGCAGTTTGACAAACCCCACAATGTTGCACAAATTTGGTTATCTCTCGCTTCATGTGTGGCCAATAAAATCGATCTTCTACTGCAGCAATTGTTTTATCCCTGCCAGTGTGAGCAGCAAGACCTCCTGAATGTAGGTTCCGAATAAGGTGCTCACGCAAAGATGTCTTGGGAATGCATAACTAATTTCCTTTGAGCAAGAAACCTTGTTGAATGTGAAAATCACCCATATTGTCATGTTTAACACAGCCAGCCCGAATATTACCAAAGTCATCATCATCTTCATATTGATCTTACAAAGAATCAAAGCTTGTAATCTCTGTTTGTTTGCAAAATAACAAGCATATTTGCACGTCTATGTAGAGCATCAGCTGCTTTATTAAATTGCCCAGCCTTGTGTTTAAAAAAGAAAAGTGAATTTTTGAAGGAAAAGCACCCACCTAGCATGCATCCGGCTCAAATTTTTCTGAGAGTTCATGTATTTGAGAGCTTGATGATCGCTGTATAATATAAATTCCTTCTGAATTAAATAATGCTCCCAATGTTGGAATGCCCTTATAATAGCATAAAGTTCTTGCTCATAAGTTGTCCATTTCTGACGAGTCTCATTGAGCTTTTCATTGAAATATTCAATTGGTCTACCTTCTTGTGACAGGACAGCCCCAATCCCAGTCATACAAGCATCAGTTTCAACCTCAAAAACTTTATCAAAATTTGGAAGTGCCAAGACAGGAGCGGAGCTAAGTTTCTCCTTCATAATAGCAAAGCTAGCCTCTTGTTCATGCCCCCAATTAAACTTACCATTCTTGAGACAATTAGTTATTGGTGCAACAATGGTGCTAAAGTTTCGTATAAAACGCTGATAAAAGGTTGTCAAACCATGAAAACTACGAGCTTCGTGGATAGATGAAGGAGTAGGCCATTCACGGATGCTTTGTATCTTTTTATTATCTAC
Source organism: Boswellia sacra (assembly GCA_013180625.2). Lineage (NCBI taxonomy): Eukaryota > Viridiplantae > Streptophyta > Magnoliopsida > Sapindales > Burseraceae > Boswellia > Boswellia sacra. Next base: position 6,367 of record SNVD02007379.1, on the reverse strand, counting down.
ATGTATCCCTTGGTTACTGATAACAAACCCCAAGAACAAGATCTGATTAGTGAAGAATTCACACTTTTTGAGGTTCAAAAATAGCTTGTTTTGGCGTAAGACCTTAAGGACTTGGCGAAGATGAACTAAGTGCTCTTCGTGGCTAGAACTATACACCAAAATGTCATCAAAATACACCACAATAAATTGTCTAATAAATGGTTTTAAGATCTGGTTCATAAGCTGCATAAAAGTACTTGGAGCGTTGCATAGTCCAAAAGGCATGACCTGCCACTCGTAAAGGCCTTCACGAGTTTTAAACGCTGTTTTCCATTCATCTCCAGGTCGAATCCGAATTTGGTGATAACCACTTTTCAAGTCCAACTTAGAGAAAATTCGTGACCCCTCTAATTTGTCTAGCATGTCCTCAAGACGAGGAATAGGAAAACGGTACTTTATGGTGATCTTGTTAATGGCTCGACTATCAACACACATTCTCCAACTACCGTCCTTCTTTGGAACAAGTAAAGCAGGGACAGCGCACGGGCTAATGCTCACCCGAATTAACTGCTTAGCCAATAAATCATCAACTATGCCCTGTAAGATCTCATGTTCTTTTGGGCACATTCGATAATGAGAAAGATTAGGCAAACTAGAACCAGGAAGAAGTCAATTTGATGTTGGATATCACGCATTGGAGGTAATTCGTCAGATAATCATATGGCGTTAAATCAGAAAAGTCCTCTAACAAGTTATGAACCTCAGGTGGCAAAGAATAGGACTGAATTGAATCACCTTTAGCCACTAAAAGAAAGACAACTGAGCTATTTTTAACTTCTGCACAAAACTCAAGACCAGAAATGGTGAATAAAGTAGGCTTGGGTGGACTACTTTGCTTTGGAGTAAGAGAAAGTAAGATAATCTTCTTCTCTTTCCACTGAAAAACATAGCAATTTTTTTTCCTCTATGTAAACCATTCACATCAAACTGCCATGGACGACCAAGTAAGATATGGCAAGCGTCCATATCAACCACATCACAAAGAACCTCATCCTGATAAAATTTCCCAATAGATAAAAGAATGCGACAAATCTTCACCATAGTCTCAGAACCCTTTTTGATCCAACCAATTTTGTAAGGGCATGGATGGTTCTCAGTAGGCAGGTTGAGGGCTTGCACTAATGATTTTGACACTATATTTTCACAACTTCCACTGTCAATGATAACATCACAAACTTTCTTAAGTATAGTACAACGGGTCAGAAAAATAGAATGTCGTTGAGACGATTCGCGTTGCTTAGTCAAAATGACTCGTTGAACTATGCAAAGGACTGGATCACATTCGTCTCCTTCAACCAATTCAACCCCATCAGTTTCATTCTCTTTACGCACATCTTGCTCATCATTAACCTCAGAATTATCATCAATAACATTCACCAATTGGCATTGAGGACAAACATTTGAGCGGTGTCCTGGTTGGTTACAACGATAACACTTAATTGGAGCAGAACGTGCATAAGGATTTGGTGGGTTAGATGGCTTACCAACTTGAGCTGGTCCTTTTCCAGTAGCTTTACTGTTACCAGTAGTAAATTATGGAGTGGTTTGAGAAGTAGCATGAACTGGCAACTTATCAAGAGAATTATCAAATTGAGTTCAACGGCTAGATGAACCCCTGCTTATACCCCGAGAGAGATTTGACTCCACTTTATAAGCTAGATTAATAGCCTCTGTTAACCGCCAAATAGAATGCAAAGCCAAATTGTTTCGAATCTCATCCCGTAAACCCCCAAGATACCGAGAGACTTGCTGCCTTTCTATTTCATTAGTATTAACTCGAGCATTTAATCGATAAAATTCTTCTGTGTACTCACTGACAATCCTAGAACGCTGCTGGCAATTTTGATATTGCTGATAAAGAATCTGATCATAATCAGTAGGTAGGAATCGTTCTTTCATCCATCGTTTCATTCGAGACCATGAACGGATGGGTTGTTTTCCTTCCCGACGACAATGATTTTGGAGTTGATCCCACCAAGCAGCTACTCCACCTTTAAGCTTATACATGACAAGCTTCACTTGTTTATGCTCAGGAATGTCCATACACTCAAAGAAAGTTTCCACAGATTTTAACCATTTAAGAAATTCTTCAATATGCATGTGGCCATGAAAATATGTATATCAAATTTCAGTTTATAGTCATTGTTACGACGTTCAAATCACAGAGTATGGTCATACCTTGACTCATAAAAAATCAAAACCTCAAGACTATCATCAGATGTTGAATCTGAGCTGTCTGATGGAAGGGAACATTCATCTCTCCGAATCCGTCATCGAGTAGGAACTTTCTCAAGAGACCCATGAGCAACATTTCTATCTTCATGATGTTGGGTTCACCGTTTATTTCGATCATCGCCACCTATGACAGTAAGGATCCGTTGTACATCAAGAGATAGAGCATCAAATCATTGCTCAAGCTGAGTAAAAGATGCCCGAAGGGCCTACACGTTAGAATCTGCGTTGCTGACGCAGTGACCATCTCCATCTTTGCCAGCCATCACCTGGGAACGCCAAACTCTGATACCAACTTTGATGTAGAAAATCAACTGGATTGAAAGGAGCTCTATTTCAACAGAGCAACTTCGTTCATTAAAAATGAAATTTCCAGAAGAAAGCTCTCTCCAAACTCAAAAAAATGAGAAATGGGGGAGAAAGAAAAGAATACTCAATGGTTCTTTCATCCTTTGTAACCAAATGGATATTTGTTTGTACCGACTAAAACCAAAACTCAGCGTTTTGGTGCAACTTAAAATAATAAAAAGAAAATACTTAAACAACATCATTTTATAGTCACAAAATGACAAAGACTTCTAAAAGTAAAAGTAACCAGAATTCAGTTGCTTCAGAGTTGAGTTACTACAGAATTCAGTTGCTGTAGAACTACATCATTAACATAATCGATCACATAAAAAATATAATAATATTATTAAAAAAATCAAATTTATGAAAGAATTTTAAAACGTAATCATACTTTTAAAAAATTTAAAAATCGTAAATGATATTTATTTCTATCACTTAACACTTTTTATATCTAAATATTTTTTAAAATTTAATTTATACCATTTAATAACATATTTATTTACTCTTTTGTACATCTCTTAAAAAAATAATAAGAAAATATCTTATTTTTAATACGACTTTTTAACCCTTACAATAGAAAATGTAAAATATTTATCTCAGTAATTATTGTAATCCTTTTAAAAATTAAATAATTAATAAAATTAAAATAAAATTATTAATAATCATACATTTAGTATTTATTAATTATATTGTTTAAATTATTAAATTCATTTTATTTTATTTAAATTTTTTTTGTCCAATTATTAACCAACTTTTGTTTAGATTAGTTAATATAACTAAAATATATTAATAAAAATAACAAATAACAAAACAATTTATACATAACCTATATAACACAAGAACATAATTAATACTTAATTTAATTTATTGATATTAAATATTGATTATTACTTTTTCTAAAAATGAAAAACAATTTAAAAAAAAAAGTCAATCGTCCGTTGCCACGACCTCGGTTGTTCATCATCACCAACACATATGCCGCGCCGCTGCTAGCCTGTGACCATCACCCTTCCACTACATTGAACAACCACACACAACAACCCATTGACCATAAAACCATTGCAACCCCAAAAACTTCTCACAGATCTCCACACGCGTCCCAATCAATATGAACCGTCCAAATCCGGCTTTATAGATGAGATCGATTTATCCTTCTGTCGGCTTCCAGCCATTTATTTTCGAAGTGCTCGTGATAGCACAGCGTGCGGCGGTCTTACCCTTCCCGTATCGTCGACAAGACGTGTTGCTCTTAGTCGTAGAGGACGGACGGATTGATTTAGCCTGGGAAAGTTGTCGGAGAAGATTAACTCGCCGGCATCGGAGAACTGAAGCCCATCACTGTTGTAGAGAAGAGGTGGGTGGCAACTAGTTTAACAAAGCGAGACGTTGATCGCATACGAAGAAGAATCAACGGTTAGCTACGGCTCTGTTCTTTCTTATTTTCAAATTTTATTTTCTGTATTACACATTTTTTAATATAATTTATTTTTAATTTCAATCACGTATTCTTTTCAAAATTCAAAATAATTCAAAATCAACCATATATTCTTAAATTATTTTAAAAACGAAAACACATGAAACAAGAATGAACACACCCTAAATTTCACAAAGAAGATTTGATTCTAGAGATATTAAAGATATTTTATATTTTTTATATGTTTGAGAAGAAATAAAGTTATTTTTTTATTTTTTTATTCAAATAATAAAGATTAAAAATAAGTAATTAAATATTAAATTAAATAAAAATAATTTTTTAAATTATTTAATTATATTTAAATTTAAGTGATTAAAATAAATAATCTCGTAATTAATGTTTGACACGTTATCAATTTTTGTTTGTCTTTTTAGCTTTAGAGGCCCATCATTACTACATAAAAAAAAGTAGTTTTAGTTTTTTAACTATTGCGCTTATTAAAAAGAGCTACCTAGTTTGAGTCCATATCACATCTAAATTTTTTTAGAAAAAAGCTTGATTATTTTTTTAATTTTTATGTAGTTTTGATTTTTTTAAAAATTATCCAAGGAATTTTATAATACTAAACTTTTAATTTATTTTTCTCTTTTTTATTAATCGTTTTCGAGATTATTTTCCTTAAAAAGTAAATACATGTAACATAGAATTTTGTTACACAAGTACGTCAGCTGGGCATATCCTATTTAGCAAAGACTTTTTCTCAATATGAGGCGCATAATATTATTACCTACCCACATTTAAAATTAAATAATATATATCGTGAGATTTTTTGATTTATCAAGATTTTTATCAATGCTATCTTTTGAAGTTATTTATTTATCTATTTTGTATCATATTTTTTATATTATATATTTTTAATATATTTTATATTAATATTAATAACATATTTTTTAAATTTAATATTAATTATTATTTTTAAATTAATTTAAAAATATAAATATAAAATACATAACAAAACGGAATCGATTGAATATATTTCATAGATTTTTTAAATTATTGTATATTGTTGACTGTTATTTTGGTTCAATGACTTGAACTAAAAGTAGGGATGTCAATTTGGGTTACGACACACAAATACGACATAAATACGATACGAGCAAGATACACAGTACACGATTAATAAACGGGTTGGATTCGTGTTGAGAGTGTTTAACAGACTAATCTATTTAATGACATGAATAGTTAAACATATTTTGTCTATTCTTAATATATAAGTTAATTTAATGATATAAATTGTTATTATAAAACTGAAAATTTTATATTATAAAGTAAATTAATTTATAAAATAATAAATTACGATGATTTTAACAATATTTTATACTATCAATAATATATATTCTAAAAATAATTTTAATTGATATAAATATATAATATATAATATATTATGTATAAATAGATTAAATAAGTAAGTAAATTATATAAATTAAATATTATACGATTATAACATATGAATAACATGTTTATTAATTATATTATATTCGTATTCGTATCTTAATTCGAATAAGTAAATGAGATGATACATGACACAAATTATTACCCCCAACTAACAGCTAGGATCGACAAAAAGTTATGACTGACATTGACACGGTAATTGACCAGGATTGGGCTAACAACATTGAAAGTTGCGAGATATTTTTCAATTATATTTTATTTTTATATTTAAAAAATTTGCGTACTTAAATTTCAGACTAAGCTGGGGAGTAGTTGAGTCCCAAGTGTTTCCTATGTGCAATTAATGAAAATGTATACAATTACGAATAGTGTTAGTGTTCTAGGCCATTGTACAGAGGGCGTCAGTGTGATGTTGTTCAACTTTAAAAGCGAAAAGAAAAATTAATATTAATGGTCAGTTGGCCACTTAACACTTAGTACGTTAAAGTGAATTAAGTAATATGTAATTTAATTAGTTGGATTTTAACAGAAAGGAAGACAAGTCTGCAACAAGAACAAGGAACCAGAAAAGCTGTAAAATTCTCTCACATTCTCTCTGCTCTGAAGAAGACATTCGGGCTCTTTTTCTGCTCTTTAATGGCTTTGACCTACTACTCATTGTGATTAAACCATTACACACTTTACTCACCTGGAAACTCTTTTTTAAATCAACCTTTCAATGCCATGGACAAGGAGGAGCAGAATATTACTTCATCTACTAATCAAGAAGTAGCAGCTGAGACTAATGACATCTTGGTATGACTCTCAGGTTTTTTTGTTAAAAACAAAAAAGGTTTTTGCTTTCTTTGCTGAAACCCCATCTTCAATCTCTGTAGCTTTTTT
>SNVD02007378.1:0-27738 GCA_013180625.2 Boswellia sacra | reverse complement strand
TATGGTAAGTATTTTCTCTGATTATGTTGAGAACATCATTGAGGTATTTATGGATGATTTTAGTGTTTTTGGTGATTCCTTTGATAAATGCCTTGATAACCTTACACTTATACTTCAAAGATGTATGGAAACGAACCTTGTTCTGAATTGGGAAAAATGTCATGTTATGGTAGATCAGGGTATAGTTTTGGGACATGTTATTTCTGCTAAGGGTATAGAAGTTGATAAATCCAAGATAGATCTTATATGTTCCTTACCCTTCCCCAATTGTGCGGGATAATTCGTTTCGTTCTTGGTCATGCAGGTTCTATCGTCGATTCATCAAAGATTTCTCGAAGTATAGCATTTCCTCTATGCAGATTAGATGCAACATGATGTGGCCTTTGAATTTGTGAGAAATGCAAAGGCATTTGAGAAACTGAAGGAACTCTTGACTTCATGCTCCAATAATCCCAAGAAAATTCATACTCCAAATTTGGAAATCATACCATATCGAAGATCATGTTGTGATGCGAGTGATTATGACCTCGTGGTGGCGTTATTTGGTGTGTGGAGAAGAATTGGCAAAATTCCACATGCCATTTACTATGCATCTCGGACTTTAAATGATGCTCAACTTAATTATTCTACCACTGAGAAAGAGCTGCTAGCGGGTATTTTTGCTTTAGAAAAGTTTCGATCTTATTTGATTGGTACTAAAGTAACCGTTTATTCTGATCATGCAGCTTTGAGGTACTTGCTCACAAAGAAAGCTGCAAAAACCAAGGCTTATCAGGTGGATCTCCTTTAACGAGGACATTGACTTGGAGATCAAAGATAGGAAGGGAAGTGAAAATTAGTTGCAACCATCTCAGTCGATTTGTCCATGACGAGGCTGTTACTGCCATTACCAAGAAAGCTTTTCCGGATGAACTCTGCTCGTCTCTACATGTAGCAGCCCTTGTCTGCGGTATTGTTAATTACTTAGTGACCAAGAAGCTACCACATGACTTGACTCGAGCTCAAAGAGACAAGATCAAAAACATTGCCAAATATTACGTATGTGATGATCCATACTTATGGAAGCATTGTTCTGATCAAGTGATAAGAAGGTGTGTGTCTGAATCTGAATTTAATTCAATTTTGACCTTCTGTCATTCTTATGCATGTGGCGGTCACTTCGGACCAAAAAGAACAGCCCTGAAAGTTCTTGATTGTGGATTCTACTGGCCATCATTGTTCATAGATGCATATCTATTTTGCAAAGCTTGTGATCGTTGTCAAAGGACAGGTAATTTAAGTGCCAAAAATCAAATGCCACAGACCCCTATACTTGTTGTTGAGATTTTTGATGTGTGGGGTATTGATTTCATGGGTCCTTTTCCTTCATCTTTTGGTAATATTTACATTAGACTTGCTGTGGATTATGTTTCTAAATGGGTGGAAGCAAAAGCTACGAGAACTAATGATTCTAAAGTTGTTGTAGATTTTGTGAAATCTAACATTTTTGCGAGATTTGGAACACAAAGAGCCATGATTAGTGACAGAGGGACACACTTCTGCAACAGATTATTCAGTTTCCAAGAAATACAACATCACTCACAAGGTGTTCCTACTGCCTATCATCCACAAACATGTGGTCAAGTTAAGTTTCAAAATCGGAAGTCAAGTCCAGGTCCTCGAGTGAGACAGTGAATCCGAGACCGAAAAGATTGGAGCCTACGATTGAATGATGCGCTTGGGCATACCCGGACTGCTTACAAGACACCTATTGGTATGTCTCCGTACAGGTTTGTCTAACGGTAAGCCATGCCACCTCCAGTGGAGCTCGAACATAAGCATGGTGGCAGTAGCTTTGTAACATGGAGATGGATAGCTGCTGGAACAAAAGGAAAGCTTCACTGCAAGAATTGGAAGAACTTAGAAATGATGCCTATGAGAATTCCAGAATTTACAAGGAGAGAACTAAGGCATTTCATGATAAAATGACCTCTAGGAAGAATTTTGAAGTGGGACAGAAAGTTCTTTTATTTCATTCTCGCCTCAAGTTATTTCCAGGTAAATTACGATCTCGATGGGTTGGACCTTTTGTTATTACTAATGTTTTTTCCCCATGGTGCAGTGGAAATCAAGAGCTTAAAAACGGATAAAGTATTCAAGGTGAATGGGCACAGGTTGAAGCCTTACTATGAGAATTCTGTGATGCAGGACATCGATGAGGTACCTCTCTACGAGCCAACTTATCTTGATGGGTGAGGACAGATAACGTCAGGCTGAGGACGTTAAACAAGCGCTTATTGGGAGGCAACCCAATGTTTTTGAAATATAAATAAAAAGAGACAAAGAAAAGAAGGTAGTATTGATCAATTTTTTGTGTTTCGAGGAGATTCCTCTCATGGGCTATTATAATTGATCAGGTTTTATCTCTCTTTGCCATTTGTCTGATTTGCTTTGGTGTTTGTTTTTGACTTTCATTTGCTCTTGTGTTTTTATTTCTTTTATGTGTCTCTATTTTCTTTTCTTTTCTTGTGTTTAATTTGATTATTCCGTGCTTCGAGTTCAGTTGTGCAACAGCTTGAGGAAACATTCAAACGGGAGTTGAAGCCATTGTTCGAAGGTTTGAAACGTGCATATCTGGGAGAAGAACAAACTCAATCGCATTATCGGTAATATCTCTCCTTTTCTTCTCTTCAATGGATGCTGATATCTTTCTATCGAACCTTCGTAAATATTTCCCTTCACTTCCTCAAAATGCTGTGTTTAAAATTTATAAAGTACGGATGACTAGACTTTGGGCATTGATGCTCCTAAATGTGCCTGCTGATATCCGATGGCTTATCGAAGCCAAGGTGAGATTGTCCGGTGAGCCGGACATTAATCTCGCAAAATACATGCGTGGTCTAGGAAAGAGCTACTACGCCAAGAGGCGAAGAGCGAATAGGTTACAAGTATGTTATAAATGTGCTAGATGGAATTGTAACCAGACTTGTCTTTCATTAGGTATTGCGTCCAGGAATAGAGAAGATAAACTTTCATTTATTAAGAATGGTTTGAGTAATGAGTCGCTGGATTCTGTTTTGTTAACTCTCGAGTCACATTCTTGTGGACTTGTTCAGCGTGAATTGCTTAATCTATGGACACAATTTCGTGATGAATTGCAGTGTTATATTCTAGGGAATCTGACTAAAAACGACCCTGTTTGCCAGTTTATAAGAAAACTGGATGGGAAGCAAATCCCCGACTCATAGAAGGCGTTTCAGCCGTTACTGGACGTAAAACCAGAGGAAGATGTGAGCCACAATCACAACTACTTGTATATTTGAATGTGTGTTTTTGTTGTAGAATTTTTTTTTCTTGTTTCGTTTGATCTGATTATCAATGTTGTTTTTGTGTTGTTGTTTGTTGATTTTGTTTGTTTTAATTTCAAGTTTTCTTTTTGACAAACCATATGACGACCCTATGGCATAAGTACACGTGGGAGACAAGTGTGGGGGTTTTGTCAACCCCCGCCGAAAGTGTATCTCCATTTTCCATGCTTCACGTGGGAGACAAGTGTGTAGGTTTTGTCAAACCTCGCCGAAAGCATATCTCATTTTTCAAATCTTGGGGCGATAAATCTGCATCGAGCAACCCCCACCGAAAGTTTGTCCCCATGTGTCAAAAATTGAGAGTTTTATGGGTGTATATATACATTCTGCATATTTTCATATGTCCTTCCATAACCTGTCTTGCAATTGAAAAGCATAATATCTAACGTGTCTTACACAAGATTAGAGCACTTGTAGAAATGGAGAAAACACCAATTCGGCGATTCCGCAATAGATGCGTATTTTGCGGATCGCAATTTGGTAAAGATGGAGAGTTTACCACAGCAGCTCTTGATCTTGGTAGGACATTAGCTGCGAGGGGTATTAATTTGATTTATGGAGGGGGTAGTCTTGGGTTAATGGGGTGTGTGTCAACAGCTGCATCCCTAGGAGGGAGCAAGGTTCTCGGCATTATCCCTAAACCATTAGCTGTACGAGATATCGTAGGCAACACAATCGGGGAAGAGTTACAGGTCTCTAGTATGCATGAGCGTATTGCACATATGGTTGTTAAGTCCGATGCATTTATAGCTTTGCCGGGTGTTATGGTACATTAGAGGAGATATTTCAAATCACCTCTTGGGCACAGCTAAACATCCATCAGAAACCCATTGTTTTGTTAAATGTTAATAATTTTTTTGATGGTTTGTTGTCCTTTCTTGATCAAGCTGTAGAAAAAAATTTCATCTCACCGTCAGCAAGGCAAATGCTGGTTACAGCTTCAACTGCAGGAGAGTTAATTGACAAACTACAAGAATTCGTCTATTCACCTGATCCAACAATGGCTCGGATAAATTGGTTTGGAGAAGGCAACAAAAGGCGTCAACTGGATTTAACCCTCAATCTGTAATCCCTATTTGCTGGTTTGCTTCGTTTTTGTTTGCTTTCTTTTTAGTGTGTTTATTTGAGATTTTTCATGTCGTTTCTTTTGAGCTTTTCAGGTTATTTCTTTCGTCCCAGGTAATATTTTCTAATCTCGGTTTTTAGAGTGGTGGCTTAAAAAGTTCAAGTTCTCTTGAAACGCATTCTGGATCTCTTCAATCCATAATGGCTAAATAAGGAGGCTAACTTCTAAACTTTTTAGACTTATTCTAACTAACTTGTTTTTGTTTGCTGACTTGTTGAACTTTGTTATTTTATGAGTGAGTTTAGTTTTGCGTAATTTAGAGTTGTTATGTGTTTTATCTTTATCAGTTTTGATTTAAAAAAAAAAACAATTGTGGAAAAACCTGAGAATGGCAGAATATGGGGTTTTCTTGAACCCTTGAAACGCATTCTCTCTAAATAAGTCTGTAGTTTGTTTATTTCATGTGTTTGAAGTGTCTTGTTTCTTGTTTTGTTCTTTCATAATAAAGGTATATAGGCTGGAAACCTTAAGTCTGCGGTCTACTGGTCCTAAGGATTGTTGAAATATACAATCTTGACTCAGGTGTAACAACGCCACGTACCTCTTTTCTTGCATTTTGTGGGTCGATGATAAGATTATGATTGAATTAAGAATAACTCTTGGAAAATGATAAATGATGCATGGATCTGTGTGCTTGAAATGTTTATTGGTTTTCGCTTTGCTTTTGATTCCTTGCGCAACATTGAGCACTGAGCTATTATCACTGAGTTTTTTGTTCACTTAGAGAAAGTTTATGTAATTTAAATGTTTCTTCAGATTTCAATGAATTCTAGAACTTGTTTGATGGTCACTCAAGGCGAAATCCTAGGCTGTGCAACATTGGGGAAATGATTTAGGCCATCTTTGGACCGTTTTGAGCCTTAATAGCCAACCTTGACTGAAATTGATCCCTAGTTACCCCTTTGAGCCTCTGTAAGTCTTTTTCTTTGTTAACTCACTAAAAGATTTCCTAACCTACAATGAATTTGTTCCAAACAGTTTATCCCTTACCTATGAGCATGTCGATCATTCACAATTAAATTCTGAGCTATGTTCTGGTTTTGGGAAGTTAGAGGAGGTTGGGATGTGTTATGAGCAATGCAAGTAAGTTCTATTATGTTTGTAAAAAAAAAAAAAGAAAAAAAAAGAAAAAAAAGCCAATATGTACTTATCGTCCACGTACTTACACATTGAGGACAATGTGTTGTTTAAGTGTGGGGAGGGGAAGTGTAAAAAAAAAAAAAGAAGAAAAAAAAAGAAAACACAAGGAACAAGAAAAAAAGATTGAGTGTTCTAAATAAGTTTGGGGGAGTAACCTGGTGAATTGAAATGTAGTTGTGTTATAGGGTTGAGCTCTACATAGTCTTGAATGATTTATGTGTTTGTGGGTGATTTGAGCCAACTTATTATCCTTTATCATACCTTCACCCAAGCCAAACGTTACCAGCTTAATAAAGTCCTACTTCTGTCTCTTATACACATCTAGATGTGTATAAGAGACAGCATTAGTGGAGAGTGACCTGAAAAGCAAGCCTATGGAGTTCATTTATACACACATCTTCAATATTAAATATGATTCATTTTTATGCATAAACTCATCCGGTTTTCAAGTGATTAGGTGAGAATGGCTCTACACACACACACTTGAGGAATTGAAGTGAAGCGAAACAAATCTTAGAGATAAAATTCTTGATCAAGTGCATTATTTTGAAGTTTTCCTTGGGTTATAATTAAGTACAATCTTTGAGGCCTATTTGCAAGATGAAGCATTTGTGTTTTTTAATTTTTTGTTGATTCTGTTTCGGTTTAGTTTTATTTCATATTGTCGTAGTTGCTCGAGGACTAGCAAAGTCTCAGTGTGGGGGAATTTGATAAGTGTCTATTTATATATCATTTTCATATCAATTCGTCCATGTTTCTTTGCTATATTCCTTGGTATTTTTATGTTTTTGTGTGGTTTTGATGTTTGTAGGAGTTTGGAGCAACTTGCACAAAAATGGAGTAAAACCCTTCATTTTCACCTCTGCTAGTCAGTGATCGTCTCGGATTTAATTGTATTGATATACAATGAACCCGATGACATGTTATATACCGTTGGAAAGCTCTCGAAGTCTATTTTCTGGAGAAATTTACGGTTTATAAATCCATTCAGTGTACCAAAAGTTGTAATCAAACAGTGTGAGATGTATAGAAATATAATTCCACAAGTCACTGTAGCATGTATAATACGGGGCACTGTAGCAAGTCACTGTAGCAGAGTATTTAAACACATTTTAGGGTTTTATTTTCATAACTTTAAGAGGGGAAAACGTGGGAGGAGGCTGCATTTCTGGATTTCTCTCATCCCTTGGAGTTCTTGAAGGAGAAAGAAGATTTTGAAAGAGGAGGAACTACAATTCCAAGAAGATTCATCTACAAGAAGATTTTCAAAGAATTTGCTAAGTTCTTTCTTTCCTTTTCAATTCTGGAATTTCTCTGTATTGTATTTGTTATTCTGATTGAATATGTGTAACTAAATTTGAATTGGTTGAGGGTGATTTCAAAGCCCTTGATATTGATTTTGTGAGTTGATTGTGTAAGAAATTGTTATCCAATTCTCTAATTGAAGTTGCTTGTATTTTCCCATATCTAATGCTTATGATTGCTTACTGATTGTATTTGGAATGGCCATCTGAATATAATCTGTTGTTGTCTATTGCTAGATTAGAAATCTTGATCCGTAATTGTCATGAATTTCCAATCATTAGTAGCAAAATTGTGATCAGAGATTGCAATTGGAAATACAACCTAGGTTAAATAATCTGAACTTGTGTGATTATTGCTTAGATCAACCTATCTTTCTCATCGTAATGCTTCCATTGAATTAAACTTAGAGAGCTTGTTCTAGTTTGTTTAATGGATAGAGATTAAATAAAGAGCTTGTTTTATTTAACAACAAAGTAAGGAAAGATTGGGATAACAGAGCTTGTGGTTATCTACGGTTGATAACTTCAATGCTGTAATTGGATTACAATTCTATGTTAATTCACAAATTCATATCTTGTGGCATAGAAAGAACCCTTAACCAAGTGTCTCTCATTGATCTTTCATTCAAATTAACTTCTGTTTTGTTATTCTTAATTTGCATTCTTATTTCATTTAGTTAATCATTCAACAAAACCCCCCCTGTTTAGTTTATCGTTGCTGGAAAATAACGAATTCAATTACAATCAATCCTCGTGGGAACGATATCTACTTATCACTTTATTACTTGTGCGACTAGTATACTTGCTAGTTTCGAACGCATCATCTTTTTTTTTTATTTTTTTACTACACTTCCCCTCCCCCACACTTAAACAACACATTGTCCTCAATGTGTAAGTACGTGGACGATAAGTACAGATTGACTTTTTTTTTCTTTTTTTTTTCAAACACAATAGAACCACTTGCATTGCTCATGACACATCCCAACCTCCTCTAACTTCCCAAAACTAGAACATAGCTCAAAATTTAATTGTGAATGATCTACATGCTCATAGGTAAGGGATAAACTGTTTGGAACAAATTCATTTGAGGTTAGGAAATCGTTTAGTGAGTTAACAAAGAAAAAGGCTTACAGAGGCTCAAAGGGGTAACTAGGGATCAATTACAGTCAAGGTTTGCTATTAAGGCTCAAACGGTCCAAAGATGGCCTAAATCATTTCCCCAATGTTGCACATTCTAGTATTTCGCCTCGAGTGACCATCAAACAAGTTCTAGAATTCATTGAAATCTGAAGAAACATTTACATTACATAAACTTTCTCTAAGTGAACAAATAACTCAGTGATAATAGCTCAGTGCTCAATGTTGCGCAAGGAATCAAAAAGCAAAGCGAAAACCAATAAACATTTCAAGCACACAGATCCATGCATCATTTATCATTTTCCAAGAGTTATTCTTAATTCAATCATTATCTTATCATCGACCTACAAAATGCAAGAAAAGAGGTACGTGACGTTGTTACACCTGAGTCAAGATTGTATATTTCAACAATCCTTAGGACCAGTAGCCCGCAGACTTAAGGTTTCCAACCTATATACCTTTATTATGAAAGAAACACTTCAAACAACATGAAATAAACAAACTATAGATTTATTTCGAGATAATGCGTTTCAAGGGTAAAGAAACCCCATATTCTGCCATTCTCAGGTTTTTCCACAATGTTTTTTTTTTAATCGAAACTGATAAAGACAAAAACACATAACAACACTAAATTACACGAAATCAAACTTACTCATAAAAATAACAAAGTTCAACAAGTCAGCAAACAAAAACAAGTTAGTTAGAATGAGTCTAAAAAGTTTAGAAGTTAGCCTCCTTATTCAGCCATTATGGATTGAAGAGATCCAGAATGCGTTTCAAGAGAACTTGAACTTTTTAAGCCACCACTCTAAAAACCGAGATTAGAAAATATTACCTGGGACGAAAGAAATAACCTGAAAAGCTCAAAAGAAACGACATGAAAAATCTCAAATAAACACACTAAAAAGAAACCAAACAAAAACGAACCAAACCAGCAAATAGAGATTACAGATGGAGGGTTAAATCCAGTTGACGCCTTTTGTTGCCTTCTCCAAACCAATTTATCCGAGCCATTGTTGGATCAGGTGAATAGACGAATTCTTGTAGTTTGTCAATTAACTCTCCTGCAGTTGAATCTGTAACCAGCATTTGCCTTGCTGACGGTGAGATGAAATTTTTTTCTACAGCTTGATCAAGAAAGGACAACAAACCATCAAAAAAATTATTAACATTTAACAAACCAATGGGTTTCTGATGGATGTTTAGCTGTGCCCAAGCGGTGATTTGAAATATCTCCTCTAATGTACCATAACCACCCGGCAAAGCTATAAATGCATCGGACTTAACAACCATATGTGCAATACGCTCATGCATACTAGAGACCTGTAACTCTTCCCCGATTGTGTTGCCTACGATATCTCGTACAGCTAATGGTTTAGGGATAATGCCGAGAACTTTGCTCCCTCCTAGGGATGCAGCTGTCGACACACACCCCATTAACCCAAGACTACCCCCTCCATAAATCAATTTAATACCTCTCGCAGCTAATGTCCTACCAAGATCAAGAGCTGCTGTGGTAAACTCTCCATCTTTACCAAATTGCGATCCGCAAAATACGCATATATTATGGAATCGCCGAATTGGTGTTTTCTCCATTTCTACAAGTGCTCTAATCTTGTGTAAGACACGTTAGATATTATGCTTTTTAATTGCAAGACAGGTTATGGAATGACATATGAAAACATGCAGAATGTATATATACACACATAAAATTCTCAAATTTTGACACATGGGGACATACTTTCGGTAGGGGTTGCTCGATGCAGATTTATCGCCCCAAGATTTGAAAAAAATGAGATATGCTTTCGGCAAGGTTTGACAAAACCTACACACTTGTCTCCCACGTGAAGCATAGAAAATGGAGATACACTTTCGGCGGGGGTTGACAAAACCACCACACTTGTCTCCCACGTGAAGCATGAAAAGTAGAGATATACTTTTGGCGGAGGTTGACAAAACCTCCACACTTATCTCCACGTGTGCTTGAAAAATGGAGATCTACTTTCGGCGGAGGTTGACGAAACCTCCACACTTGTCTCCACGTGTGCTTATGACATGGGGTAGTCATATGGTTTGTCAAAAAGAAAACTTGAAATTAAAACAAACAAAATCAACAAACAACAACAACATAAAAACAACATTGATAATCAGATCAAACGAAACAAGAGAAAAAAAAAAAAAATTCGACAACAACAACACACATTCAAATATGCAAGTAGTTGTGATTGTGGCTCACATCTTCCTCTGGTTTTACGTCCAGTAACGGCTGAAACGCCTTCTATGAGTCGGGGATTTGCTTCCCATCCAGTTTTCTTATGAACTGGCAAACAGGGTCGTTTTTAGTCAGATTCCCTAGACTATAACACTGCAATTCATCACGAAATTGTGTCCATAGATTAAGCAATTCACGCTGAACAAGTCCACAAGAATGTGACTCGAGAGTTAACAAAACATTATCCAGCGACTCATTACTCAAACCATTCTTAATAAATGAAAGTGTATCTTCTCTATTCCTGGACACAAAACCTAATGAACGACAAGTCTGGTTACAATTCCATCTAGCACATTTATAACATACTTGTAACCTTTTCGCTCTTCGCCTCTTGGCGTAGTAGCTCTTTCCTAGACCAGGCATGTATTTTGCGAGATTAATGTCCGGCTCACCGGACAATCTCACCTTGGCTTCGATAAGCCATCGGATATCAGCAGGCACATTTAGGAGCATCAACGCCCAAAGTCTAGTCATCCGTACTTTATAAATTTTAAACACAGCATTTTGAGGAAGTGAAGGAAATATTTACGAAGGTTCGATAGAAAGATATCAGCATCCATTGAAGAGAAGAAAAGGAGAGATATTACCGATAATGCGATTGAGTTTGTTCTTCTCCCAGATATGCACTTTTCAAACCTTCAAACAATGGCTTCAACTCCCGTTTGAATGTTTCCACAAGCTGCTGCACAAATGAGCTCAAAGCACAGAGTAATCAAATTAAACAATAGAAAGGAAAAGAAAAGAGCAAAAACGAAACTAAAGACACATAAAAGAGATAACAACACAATAGCAAACAAAAGTCAAAACAAGTAAAAAAAATATAAAAACAAATAAGACAATGGCATAAGAGAGATAAAACCTGATCATTTGGATGGCGCTACGAAAGGAAATCTCCTTAGACACAAAAATCGACCATTATTAACTTATTTTATTTTTTTCTTTTCTTTTCTTTTATTTATTTTGCAAAAACAATTGGGTTGCCTCCCCAATAAGCGCTGTTTGGTTTACCGTCCCAAGCCCGACGTTGGTTTCCCATCATGGGAGGATCCAATCTCCCCGCCGTGCTTCTCTAGTGGCTTGGGATCCTTCTCCAACAAGAAATGGTGCATGCATATGGCTGGGCCTTGGATGTTAGCAATTGTCCACCCAATAGCTGTTTTGTGGTCTGTAAGTATTTGGACTAGTTTCTCTTCTTGTATTCGTGCAAGGCCCATTTCTATTATAATTGGCAAAGGATCATTCTCACTCAATAATCCATGCCTCAAATGATCTGGAAGAAGCTTAAGCTCCAAGGCAGGGGCTGTCATCACAGAAGGAAGAATGTTCTCATTAGATAAAGGAAATTGAATGTACGAAACATCATACCTATATGTGGTTATTGCGATGGTCTCATCTAAGCTTGTCACAACTTCATCCATTTGTTTGGATACTTGTATCAAAATTTCTGAATCCTTAGAGATTTCTGTCCCTATGTGCTCATTAATAGCTATATCCAATCCATTCTTGCGAGTTAACTCAAAACAGTGTTGTGGCAGAGAATCAACAACGTCAACTGCAAAAACAGAATGTAAGTCACTGGAGTACCTCATTGCCTCAAAAATATTGAAACATATCACCTTGCCATCAACCTCTATGATGAGAGTGCCATCATGAACATCAATCTTGGTTCTAACAGTTTTCGAGAATGTTCTCCCTAAAAGAATCGGAGTTGGATTAGGAGATGTCTCATCCTCTATTTCAAGGACATAGAAGTTTGCTGGGAAAACCAATTGATTCACCTGCACAAGCACATCTTCCACAACACTTTTGGTAAGTTGAATGGTAATATCAGTTTTCGCAAATGGTCCAAGATTTAAAAAAGCATAAATAGAATATGGCATGATGTTAATAAATGCTTCTAAATCTAACGTAGCTCGTTCAAACTTAGTTTTACCAATGGTGCATGTAATGGTGAACGTACCTGAATCTTTGTATTTCGGAGGAAATTTTCTTTGTAAAACAGTTGAAACATTTTCCCCCACACTTACCTTCTCATTTCCTTTCAACTTTCTCTTGCTGGTGTATAACTCCTTAAGAAATTTTGCATAACGAGGTAATTGCTTGATAGCATCCAGAAGTGGTATATTTACCTCAATCTTGCGAAAAGTTTTCAGGATTTTCTGTTCTTGTTCCTCCTTCGATTTTGCAAATCTACTAGGAAAAAGTGGAGGAGTAACATATGAAGGAATAGGAGTTATAGGATTTACCTGAGAAGTTAATGTTTTGTTCATGGTAGATGTGGTGTCATCTCCTTCATCAGTTTGTGATTTTCTTGGTAAGACATCTAATTGCTCTCCACTTCGCGAAGTTATCGCACTAGCAGTCTCGCTTGGATTGATCATCGTTTGAGAAGATAATTTTTCTGAGTCTTGGCCCTCGACTTTGCTCATGCTAGTAGCCAATTGTCCCATTTGATTTGCCAGGTTTTTGATACTTGCCCCAGTTTCCTGCTGGAATTGCATTGTGTTAGTGGCAAGTGCATTAACAATATCTTCGAGAGACATACCTGAGTTTTGCGAAGCTGGTTGCGGTGCTGGATGTGGCATTGGTGGTGGTTGCTGATACCGGATCTTCTTGAAGTATGGCTCTGATACCAATCTGATACCGGATCTTCGAGATATGGCTCTGATACCAATCTGATACCGGGCTGCTGGATTATAATAGATTAGGATCTTCAAGTTGATTATCAACTCAACCAATGGCTGGAACAAATAGAATGGAACCTAACAAACACTCTTTGAAAGGATAACAAGCTCACCACCAAAGTGAACACCAATGGGATACAGAAAATTCACCACCCAAGGATGTAAACAAGGATACAGGGCTCAAAACTAACTCACCACTCTATGGAATCCACCAAGAGATACAGAGTTAAAGAGAAATCAGTATAAACACTGAAATTCCATTAAAATTCGAATTCCAAACTTCACTGCCTGAATACACAACTTTAGAGCTTAAATAACTTGGAACAAGCATAGGTAAAAGACAATTATTAAATGATTTCAACAATTACAGCTCAACTACTACATTGACAACTGATTTATTAACTAAGACTCATAAGTGAACTCATTAGGTAATAAAGCATAACCAACTAAGCTAGAAATTCAAATTCCAACCAACTAAGCAATCAAATTCAAATTCTAAGTAGACTTTAATGCATCATTAACTATGAACCAGCTGTGGAGAGATAGTCATAGATTCCTGCAGACAACTCCAAATGACACATTGACAAATGTGTTAGAAAGCTGACTTCAAGATCTTTTATAGCCACAAATCTTGACATTTAATTCTCTGTACAGCAATACCAGTTCTTTTACGAAATTATCCTTCATTCTGGTTCATGTGCACTCCTGACCATTGTAACAATTTGTACCCCTTGATGATCTATCATGAATCCCATGGATTGCAACACTCCTGTGTCAAGCTCCCCTGGTTGAGAAAGACTCGACCTCGAGTCTTGATTGTTGTTTTCACCAATATAAGGACTAAGGTCAGAGATATTAAATGTGTTGGAAACACCATAATGCTCAAGTAGCTCAACTTTATAAGCATTCTCTCCAATGCGTTGTAATACTTTGAATGGTCCATCAGCTCTAGGCTTCAACTTGGCATATTTGCCTGGAGGAAACCTTTTCTTTCTAAGGTGTATCCACACTAGATCTAGATCTCCTTCTTGAACTCAGCATACTTCCGATGTTTGGGGGGGTTTTTTTTGCTGCAGCTTATACCTCTCAATTTTGCCTTCAAAATCTCTCTCGAAACCTGTTCAGTGTAGTTTCTTGATGTTCTTAGCTCTTTCCCTGCATCACTGCCTTAAATTGAAATTTTGGAATGGTAATAGGAGCTAAATCCAAAAGGAACTTATTGGAATTTCTTGCCAAAATAAACAACCCCCCTCAACAAGGACTATGACAGTGGTTTGGGAAAACTTTGATGATCTTGTAAGCAACGCTTGGAAACTTTTTCCTAAAATTAGCATAAACATGCCTTGCACCTGTCTCTTATACACATCTAGATGTGTATAAGAGACAGCTTCTGTTGATAACTTCAGTTTGTCCATCTGTTTGAGGATGATGAGATGAACTAAAGTTAAGTGTAGTCCCCAGCTTTCTCCAAAGTGTACACCAAAAGTGAGATAAGAACTTTGGATCATGATCTGAGACTATGGTCTTAGGAATGCCATGTAATTTCACAATCTCCTTGAAGTACAAATCGGCCACGTGAGTCGCATCATTTGTCTTGTTACAGGGGA
Source organism: Boswellia sacra (assembly GCA_013180625.2). Taxonomy (NCBI): domain Eukaryota; kingdom Viridiplantae; phylum Streptophyta; class Magnoliopsida; order Sapindales; family Burseraceae; genus Boswellia; species Boswellia sacra. The sequence continues at coordinate 13,121 of SNVD02007378.1, read as the reverse complement.
CAAAATGAGCCATTTTAGAAAATCGGTCAACCACCACCATGATTGAATCTTTGTTTCGCTGTGTTCTAGGCAATCCCACCACAAAATCCAAGCTAACATCTTCCCATGGATTATTAGGAATAGGTAATGGAGTGTACAAACCAGTGTTCTGCCCACGACTTTTTGCCACATGAAAAATTGTACACCTCTTCACGTGCTTCATCACATCCCTTTCCATCTTCGACCAATAGAAGTTTTCCATCACAATAGCAATAGTATTGTCTCTCCCAAAATGATCGCTAATGCCACTGCCATGTGCTTCATTAATGATTAATTCTCTCAAGGAACATTGAGGAATACACAATTGGTTTGCCTTGAGTAGATAACCATCCTGCAAAAACAAATTGGTTAGATAAAAACTCATTACAATTACTCCATATTTTGCCAAAATCTGGATCATCCTTGTAAAGCTCTTTTAAAACTTCAAACCCAACAACATTCACTTGCATAGAGGTCAGCAAAGAATGTCTTCGGCTTAAGGCATCAACCACCACATTTTGAACTCCAGATTTATGCTTGATGGTAAAGTTGAAAGCTTGAAGAAACTCTACCCATTTAGCATGTCGAACATTAAGCTTCTGTTGGCTGTTGATGAACTTCAAAGCTTCATGGTCAGAATATAGAAAAAATGGTTTTAGCAAGAGATACTAACTCCAATGCTTCAAAGCTCGACAAATAGCATACAACTCTTTATCATAAGTTGAGTACTTTTTGCGAGATGCATTCAATTTTTCACTTAAGAAAGCAATTGATCTGCCTTCTTGGCTAATAACAGCATCAATACCAATATTGGAAGCATCACATTCAACTTCAAAAACCTTGCTGAGATTTGGAAGTGATAAGATAGAAGCCTCTACCATCTTCTTTTTACTCACCAAAAGAGTTGGGATAGCACAAGGACTCCTGCTTTCCCTCACTAACTCTTTAGTGATAAGCTCATTAACCTGCCGTTGTAATTCTTCATGTTCTGTAGGACTCATTCGATAGGCTGATTTAATTGACAACACAGCACCTGGAACAAGATCAATACAATGTTGTATGTCTCTCATTGGAGGAAGGCCTGGTGATATCTCATTTGGTATAATATCATGGTATTCTTCAAGAAGATATTTCATCTCGGGAGGTGGTTCATTACTAACTTCATTTTCTTCTAACAACAAGAACACATAAATTTCACTTCCCTTCTCCAACTCTCTTCTACATGTTGTTTGGGTAAGCAAAGCATTTCCCTCCCCTTTAGTAGGTTTAGGAACACATTCTAACTTCAAAGGACCCAAAATAACTTTGACCCCATCTTTAAAGAATGTATAAGTATTACCATAGCTATTATGCATTACTTTCCTATCATACTGCCATGGTCTACCAAGAAGTAAATGACAAGCATCCATAGGAACAACATCACACCATATTTCATCTTTATACTTTTTCCAAATAGAAAATGAAACAAGGCAGCGTTTGTTTACCTTGATCTCGTTATCTTTCCGAAGCCATGAAATCTTGTAAGGTTGATGATGCTTCTCTGTCTGAAGGCCACGTTTATCAATCATCTCTGTAGACAGCACATTTTCAAAGCTGCAACCATCAATAATAAAGTTGCACACCTTGCCATGAGAAGAACATCTGCTATGAAAGATATTTCTGTGAAGCCAATCATCTTCTCGTTCTTGGGCAATACTCAAACTCTTTTGAATAAGAAAGAGAGAATCGCCTCGATTTGCATAAGTGACTTCCTCTTCATCAACAAATTCTGGATTATCAAAATTGATCAAGGCATCTGACTCGATCTCTTCATCAATTTCGTAAAAGTTATCAAATATTGGTGGTTTTCCATGATCCTCAAAAGAAATCATGGTTATACTTCATCATTTCCACACGATTTCAATCTTATAAGCATAAATTGTCTAAAGGAACTTTTGATCTTCTACTTCTCCATGCATTCCACATTGCCGAATTCTTTGATTTTCCAGAATACTAAATGTGCTGGCGTTGTTGGAGCTGCCGCATAAGATCTTCAATGGATCAAACGTTTTTGGAACTTGCTGAAGTTGGCCGCCTGAGGATCTTCAATGATCAAATCCCATTCGTCTCTTTAAGGAGGAGGCGGTTGGCTAGTAGAAGCAGCCTTGTGAGTACGACCAGCCATTGAACCAAAAGCTCTGATACCAAACTGATACCGGATCTTCGAGATATGGCTCTGATACCAATCTGATACCGGATCTTCGAGATATGGCTTGATGCCAAACTGATACCGGGCTGCTGGATTGTAATAGATCAGGATAGGATCTTCAAGTTGATTATCAACTCAACCAATGGCTGGAACAAATAAAATGGAACCTAACAAACACTCTTTGAAAAGGATAACAAGCTCACCACCAAAGTAAACACCAATGGGATACAGATAATTCACCACCCAAGGATGTAACCCAAGGATACAGGGCTTAAACTAACTCACCACTCTATGGAATCCACCAAGAGATACAGAGTTAAGAAGAAATCAGTATAAACACTGAAATTTCACTCAAATTTGGATTCAAAAACTTCACCCCCTTGAATACACAACTTTAGAACTTAAATAACTTGGAACAACCCTCCAAGCATAGGTAAAAGACAATAATTAAATGATTTCAACAATTACAGCTCAACTACTACATTGACAACTGATTTATTAACTAAGACTCATAAGTAAACTCATTAGGTAATAAAGCATAACAAACTAAGCTAGAAATTCAAATTCCAACCAACTAAGCAATCAAATTCAAATTCTAGAGTAGACTTTAATGCACCATAAACTATGAACCAGCTGTGAAGAGATAGTCATAGATTCCTGCAGACAACTCAGATGGACACATGACAAAATGCTGTTAGAAAGCTGACTTCAAGATCTCTTTAGCCCAAATCTTGACATTAATTCTCTGTTACAGCAATACCAGTTCTTTTACGAAATTATCCTTCTTCTGGTCATGTGCCACTATGACCAATTGTAACAATTTGGCACCCCTTGATGATCTATTCATGGAAATGCCCATGGAATTGCAACACTCCTGTGTCAGTTTGCATTTGAAATGGTTGCTGCACTCTAGGTTAATTGAAACTTTGTGGCTGATTTGGTATCACATTTGGAGTGATTGGTTGATGATTCCAGTAACTGAAATTATGTTGATCTTCCCATCCAGCATTGTAAGTGCTAGAGAAAGGATCATACCATTGCCTCGTTTGTCCTGGAAATCCACCCATGGCATTTGCTTGTTCCATATATTCTTCTTGTAAAGTTGGATACATGTCGATTGGATGCTCCATCGTAGAATATATCCCACATTCATAAGATTTTTGCATATCTCCTAAAGCCATGTTTTCCACAAGAGAGGTTAGCTCAGAAAGTTGTTGTTCAATGTTCGGAGTGCTTACCTCATTTACTCTCCATGGTACTTGTTGCTCAAATCCGCTACTGAATTGATAGAAGTTTACTGCCATGTTGTCTAAACACAAACAATCAGAAAAGAAAAACAAAGAAAATATGAATCAACAATGAAAACAAAAAAACAAATCGATTAGAAAATCAATTCCCGGCAACGGCGCCAAAAACTTGATGCGTTCGAAACTAGCAAGTATACTAGTCGCACAAGTAATAACGTGAAAAGTAAGATATCGTTCCCACGAGGATTGATTCTAATTGAATTTGTTATTCGAAAGCAACAATAAACTAAATGAGGGGGGTTTTGTTGATTGATTAACTAGATGAATTATTAATGCAAGTAAAGGATAACAAAACAGAAAGTTAATTTGAGTGAAAACTCAATGAGAGAAACCTGGTTAAGGGATCCTTCTCTGCCCCAAGATATGGATTTGCTAATTAATCATAGAATTGTCATCCAATTACACCATTGAAATTATCAACCGTAGATAACAACAAGCTCTTTTATCCCAATCTTTCCTTACTTTGTTGTTAAATAAAACAGGCTCTTTATTTAATCTCTATCCATTAAACAACCTAGAACAAGCTCTCTAAATTTAAGTCAATGGATGCATTACAATAAGAAAGATAGGTTGATCTAAGCAATAAACACACAAGCTCGGATTATTTAAACTTAGGTTGTATTCTCCAATTGCAATCTCTGATCACAATTTTGCTACCAAGGATTAGAAATTCAAGACAATTACGGATCAAGATTTCTAGTCTAGCAATAAATCACAACCAGATTATATTCAGTTGGCCACTCAAATACAATCAGCAAGCAATCATAAGCATTAAATATGGGAGAATACAAGAAACTTCAATTAGAGAATTGGATAACAATTCCTTACACAATCAACTTACAAAAACTATATCAGGGGCTTTGAAATCACCTCAACCAATTCAGATTCAGTTACACATGTTTAAGAACGTGGTAAATACAATACAACATGGAGACATTCCAGAAAATGAAAGGGAAGGGAAAAAACTTAGCAAATTTGATGTAATTCTCTTTGGATTGTAGTTCTTCCTCTTTCCAAGCTTCCTTTCTCCTTCAAGAACTTCAAGAAATGAGAGAATTCCAGAGTGATAAGTGTCTATTTATATATCATTTTCATATCAATTCGTCCATGTTTCTTTGCTATATTCCTTGGTATTTTTATGTTTTTGGGTGTTTTTGATGTTTGTAGGAGTTTTGGAGCAACTTGCACAAAAATGGAGTAAAACCCTTCATTTTCACCTCTGCTAGTCAGCCATCTTCTCGGATTTAATTGTATTGATATACAATGAACCCGATGACATATCATATACCGGTGAAAAGCTCTCGAAGTCTACTTTTTGGAGAAATTTACGGTTTATGAATCCATTCAGTGTACCGAAAGTTGTAATCAAAACAGTGTGAGAAGTGTAGAATGTAATTCCACACATCACTGTAGCATGTATAATACGGGACACTGTAGCAATTCACTGTAGCAGAGTATTTAAACACATTTTAGGGTTTTATTTTCATAACTTGAAGAGGGGAAAACGTGGGAGGAGGCTACATTTCTGGATTTCTCTCATCCCTGGGAGTTCTTGAAGGAGAAAGAAGATTTTGAAAGAGGAGGAACTACAATTCCAAGAAGATTCATCTACAAAGAAGATTTTCAAAGAATTTGCTAAGTTCTTTCTTTCTTTTCAATTCTGGAATTTCTCTGTATTGTATTTGTTATTCTGATTGAATATGTGTAACTAAATCTGAATTGGTTGAGGGGGATTTCAAAGCCCTTGATATGGATTTTGTGAGTTGATTGTGTAAGAAATTGTTATCCAATTCTCTAATTGAAGTTGCTTGTATTTTCCCATATCTAATGCTTATGATTACTTGCTGGATTGTATTTGGAATGGCCAATTGAATATAATATGGATATTGTCTATTGCTAGACTAGAAATCTTGATCCGTAATTGTCTTGAATTTCTAATCCTTAGTAGCAAAATTGTGATCAGAGATTGCAATTGGAGAATATAACCTAAGTTAAATAATCGAGCTTGTGTGTTTATTGCTTAGATCAACCTGTCTTTCTTTTCATAATGCATCCATTGAATTAAATTTAGAGAGCTTGTTCTGGGTTGTTTAATGGATAGAGATTAAGTAAGAGCCTATTTTATTTAACAACAAAGTAAGGAAAGATTGGGATAACAGAGCTTGTTGTTATCTACAGTTGGTAATTTCAATGGTCTAATTGGATGACAATTCTACAATTAATTCGCAAATCCATATCTTGTGGTAGAGAAGTATCCCTTAACCAGGTTTCTCTCATTGATTTTTCAATCTGTTTTAATTTGTATTGTGTTATTCTTTACTTGCATTAATATTTCATCAAGTTAATCAATCAACAAAACCCCCCTCATTTAGTTTATTGTTGCTTTCAAATAACAAATGCAATTAGAATCAATCCTCGTGGGAACGATATCTTACTCATCACTTTATTACTTGTGCGACTAGTATACTTGCTAGTTTCGAACGCATCAAGTTTTTGGCGCCGTTGCCGGGGATTGATTTTCTAATCGATTTGTTATTTTGTTTTCATTGTTGATTCATATTTCTTTGTTTTTCTTTTCTGATTGTTTGTGTTTAGACAACATGGCAGTAAACTTCTATCAATTCAGTAGCGGATTTGAGCCACAAGTACCATGGAGAGTAAATGAGGGAAGCACTCCGAACATTGAACAATAACTTTCTGAGCTAACCTCTCTTGTGAAAAACATGGCTGTAGGAGATATACAAAAATCTTATGAATGTGGGATATATTCTACGATGGAGCATCCAATCGACATGTATCCAACTTTACAAGAAGAATATATGGAACAAGCCAATGCCATGGGTGGATTTCCAGGACAAACGAGGAAATGGTATGATCCTTTCTCTAGCACTTACAATGCTGGATGGGAAGATCAACATAATTTCAGTTACTGGAATCATCAACCAATCACTCCAAATGTGATACCAAATCGGCCACAAAGTTTCAATCAACTTAGAGTGCAGCAACCATTTCAAATGCAACCACCACCAATGCCACATCCAGCACCGCAACCAGCTTCGCAAAACTCAGGTATGTCTCTCGAAGATATTGTTAATGCACTTGCTACTAACACAATACAATTCCAGCAGGAAACTGGGGCAAGTATCCAAAACCTGGCAAATCAAATGGGACAATTGGCTACTAGCATGAGCAAATTCGAGGGCCAAGACTCAGAAAAATTATCTTCTCAAACGGTGATCAATCCAGGAGAGAATGTTAGTGCGATAACTTCACGAGGTGGAGAACAATTAGATGTCCTACCAAAGAAATCACAAACTGATGAAGGAGATGACACCACTTCCACCATGAACAAAACACTGACTTCTCAGGTAAATCCTATAACTCCAATTCCTTCATATGTTTCTCCTCCACTTTTTCCTAGTAGATTTGCAAAATCGAAGGAGGAACAAGAACAAGAAATCCTGGAAACTTCTTACAAAATCGAGGTAAATATACCACTTCTGGATGCTATCGAGCAAGTACCTCATTATACAAAATGTCTCAAGGAGTTATGCACCAGCACAAGAAAGTTAAAAAGAAATGAGAAAGTAAGTGTGGGGGAAGATGTTTCAGCTGTATTGCAAAGAAAAATTCCTTCAAAGTGCAAAGATCCAGGTACGTTCACCATGCCATGCACCATTGCTAAAACCATGTTTGAAAGAGTTATGTTAGATTTAGAAGCATCTATTAACATCATGCCATATTCTATTTATGCTTCTTTAAATCTTGGACTTTTTGCGGAAACTGGTATTACCATTCAGCTTGCTGATCATTTTAATGCATATCCCAAAAGAGTTGTGGACGATGTGCTTGTGCAGGTGAATCAATTGGTTTTCCCAGCAAACTTCTATGTCCTTGAAATAGAGGATGAGACATCTCCTAATCCAACTTCGATTCTTTTAGATAGACCATTCTCGAAAACTGTTAGAACCAAGATTGATGTTCATGATGGCACTCTTATCATAGAGTTTAATGGCAAGGTGATATGTTTCAATATTTTTGAGGCAATGAGGTACTCCAGTGACTTACATTCTATTTTTGCAGTTGACGTTGTTGATTCTTTGCCACAACAATGTTTTGAGTTAACTGGCAAGAATGGATTGGATGTAGCTAGTGGTGAGCATATAGGGACAGAAAATTCCAATGAGTTAGGAATTTTGATACAAGTGTCCAAGGAAATGGAGGAAGCTGTGGCAAGCTTAGATGAGACCATAACAATAACCACAAATAGGTATGATGTTTCGTACATTCAATTTCCTTTATCTAATGAGAAAATTCTTCCTTTTGTGATGACAGCCCCTGCCTTGGAGCTTAAGCTTCTTCCAAATCATTTGAGGCATGGATTCTTAAGTGAGAATGATCCTTTGCCAATTATAATAAAAAATGGGCCTTGCACGAATACAAGAAGAGAAACTCGTCCGAATATTTACAGACCACAAAATAGCTATTGGGTGGACGATTGCTAACATCCAAGGCCCAGCCATATGCATTCACCAATTCTTGTTGGAAAAAGGATCCAAGCCCACTAGAGAAGCACAGCAGAGATTGAACCCTCCCATGATGGAACCAACGTCGGGCTGAGGACGTTAAACCAAGCGCTTATTGGGAGGCAACCCAATGTTTTTGAAAACTAAATAAAAGAAAAGAAAAATAAAATAAAATAAGGTAATAATGATCGATTTTTGTGTCTCGAGGAGATTCCTTTCGTAGGCCATCAAATTGATCAGGTTTTATCTCTCATTGCCATCTGTCTTATTTGTTTTTATATTTCTTTTACTTGTTTTTGACTTTTGTTTGCTATTGTGTTGTTATCTCTTTTATGTGTCTTTAGTTTCGTTTATGCTCTTTTCTTTTCCTTTCTTTTGTTCAATTTGATTACTCTGTGCTTTGAGCTCATTTGTGCAGCAGCTTGTGGAAACATCTAAACGGAAGCTGAAGCCATTGCCGAAGGTTTGAAACGTGCATATCTTGGAGAAGAACAGACTCAATCGCATTATCGGTAATATCTCTCCTTTTCTTCTCTTCAATGGATGTCGATATCTTTCTGTCGAACCTTCGTAAATATTTTCCTTCACTTCCTCAAAATGCTGTGTTTAAAATTTATAAAGTACGGATGACTAGACTTTGGGCGTTGATGCTCCTAAATGTGCCTGCTGATATCCGATGGCTTATCGACGCCAAGGTGAGATTGTCCGGTGAGCCGGACATTAATCTCGCAAAATACATGCCTGGTCTAGGAAAGAGCTACTACGCCAAGAGGCGAAGAGCGAAAAGGGTCCAAGTATGTTATAAATGTGCTAGATGGAATTGTAACCAGACTTGTCGTTCATTAGTTTTGCGTCCAGGAATAGAGAAGATAAACTTTCATTTATTAAGAATGGTTTGAGTAATGAGTCGCTGGATAATGTTTTGTTAACTCTCGAGTCACATTCTTGTGGACTTGTTCAGCGTGACTTGCTGAATCTATGGACACAATTTCGTGATGAATTGCAGTGTTATAGTCTAGGGAATCTGACTAAAAATGACCCTGTTTGCCAGTTTATAAGAAAACTGGATGGGAAGCAAATCCCCGACTCATAGAAGGTGTTGCAGTCGTTACTGGACGTAAAACCAGAGGAAGATGTGAGCCATAATCACAACTACTTGTATATTTGAATGTGTGTAGTTGTTATAGAATTTTATTTTCTTCTTGTTTCGTTTGATCTGATTATCAATGTTGTCTTTGTGTTTTTGTTGTTTGTTGATTTTGTTTTTTTCAAATTTTAAGTTTTCTTTTTGACAAACCATATGACTACCCCATGTCATAAGCACACGTGGAGACAAGTGTGGAGGTTTCGTCAACCTCCGCTGAAAGTATATCTCCATTTTTCATGCACATGTGAGAGACAAGTATGGAGGTTTTGTCAACCTCCGCCGAAAGTAATCTATACTTTTCATGCTTCACGTGGGAGACAAGTGTGTAGGTTTTGTCAAAACCCACCGAAAGCATATCTCATTTTTGTCAAATCTTGGGGCGATAAATCTGCATCGAGCAACTCCCACCGAAATTATGTCCCCATGTGTCAAATTTGAGAGTTTTACGTGTGTATATATATCCATGCTGCATATTTTGAAATGTCATTTTATAACCTGTCTTGCACTTGAATCGCATAATACCTAACGTACATCATTGTCTTGCACAAGTTTAGAGCACTTTAGAAATGGAGAAAACACCAATTCGGCGATTCCAAAATATATGCGTATTTTGTGGATCGCAATTTGGTAAAGATGGAGAGTTTACAACAGCAGCTCTTGATCTTGGTAGGACATTAGCTGCGAGGGGTATTCATTTGATTTAAGGAGGGGGTAGTCTTGGGTTAATGGGGTGTGTGTCGACAGCTGCATCCTTGGGAGGAAGTAAAGTTCTCGGCATTATCCCTAAACCATTAGCTGTGCGAGATATCGTAGGAAACACAATCGGGGAAGAGTTACAAGTCTCTAGCATGCATGAGCGTATTGCACATATGCTTGTTAAGTCCGATGCATTTATAGCTTTACCCGGTGGTTATGGCACATTAGAGGAGATATTTCAAATCACCTCTTGGGCACAGCTAAACATCCATAAAAAACCCATTGGTTTGGTAAATGTCAATAACTTTTTTGATGGTTTGTTGTCTTTTCTTGATCAAGCTGTAGAAAAAAATTTTATCTCACCATCAGCGAGGCAAATCCTTGTTACAGCTTCAACGGCAGGGGAGTTAATTGACAAAATACAAGAATTCGTCTATTCGCCTGATCCAACAACAGCTCGGATTGATTGGTTTGGAGAAGGCAATAAGAGGCGTAAACTGGATTTAACACTCCATCTGTAATCTTTATTTGCTGGTTTGCTTTATTTTCATTTGCTTTGTTTTTATTGTGTTTATTTGAGTTTTTTTTCAGGTTGTTTCTTTTGTCCCAGGTAATATTTTCTAATCTTGGCTTTTAGAGTGGTGGCTTAAAAGGTTCAAGTTCTCTTGAAACGCATTCTGGATCTCTTCAATCCATAATGGCTGAATAAGGAGGCTAACTTCTAAACTTTTTAGACCCATTCTAACTAACTTGTTGTTGTTTGCTGACTTGTTGAACTTTGTTATTTTATGAGTGAGTTTAGTTTTGCGTAATTTAGAGTTGTTATGTGTTTTTATCTTTATCAGTTTCGATTCAAAAAAACAATTGTGGAAAAAACTGAGAATGGCAGAATATGGGGTTTTCTTTAACCCTTGAAACGCATTCTCTCTAAATAAATCTGTAGTTTATTTATTTCATGTGTTTGAAGTGTCTTGTTTCTTGTTTTGTTCTTTCATAATAAAGGTATATAGGCTGGAAACCTTAAGTCTGCGGGCTACTGGTCCTAAGGATTGTTGAAATATACAATCTTGACTCAGGTGTAACAACGACACGTACCTCTTTTCTTGCATTTTGTGGGTCGATGATAAGATAATGATTGAATTAAGAATAACTCTTGGAAAATAATAAATGAAGCATGGATCTGTGTGCTTGAAATGTTTATTGGTTTTCGCTTTGCTTTTGATTCCTTGGCAACATTGAGCACTGAGCTATTATCACTGAGTTATTTGTTTACTTAGAGAAAGTTTATGTAATTTAAATGTTTCTTCAGATTTCAATGAATTCTAGAACTTGTTTGATGGTCACTCAAGGCGAAATCCTAGGCTGTGCAACAGTGGGGAAATGATTTAGGCCATCTTTGGACCGTTTGAGCCTTAATAGCCAACCTTGACAGAAATTGATCCCTAGTTACCCCTTTGAGCCTCTGTAAGCCTTTTTCTGTGTTAACTCACTAAAAGATTTCCTAACCTCAAATGAATTTGTTCCAAACAGTTTAACCCTTACCTATGAGCATATAGATCATTCACAATTAAATTCTGAGCTATGTTCTGGTTTTGGGAAGTTAGATGAGGTTGGGATGTGTCATGAGCAATGCAAGTGAGTTCTATTATGTTTGTAAAAAAAAAAAAGAAAAAAAAAAGAAAAAAAAGCCAATATGTACTTATCGTCCACGTACTTACACATTGAGGACAATGTGTTGTTTAAGTGTGGGGGAGGGAAGTGTAATAAAAAAAAAGAAAAAAAAAGAAAAAAAGAAGAAAAAAAAGAACAAAAGAAGAAGAATAAGAGATCTATACCCTTAATGTTCTTAAAAAGAATGAAACAACAAAGTGTGGGGGTGTAGTTTTCTTTTGTTTTCTGCAAAAAAAAAAAAAGATTGAATGTTCTAAATAAGTTTGGGGGAGTAACTTGGTGAATTGAAATAAAGTTGTGTTATAGGGTTGAGCTCTACATAGTCTTGAATGATTTATGTGTTTGTGGGTGATTTGAGCCAAATTATTATCTTTATCATACCTTCACCCAAGCCAAACGTTACAAGCTTAATAAAGTCCTACTTGATCCTTGGTGTTGTGCATGTCTACATTAGTGGAGAGTGACTTGCAAAGCAGGCCTATGGAGTTCATTTATACACACATCTTCAATATTAAATATGATTCATTTTTATGCATAAACTCATCTGGGTTACAAGTGATTAGTGAGAATGGCTCTACACACACACACTTGAGGAATTGAAGTGAAGCGAAACTAATCTTTGAGATGAAATTCTTGATCAAGGGTATTATTTTGAAGTTTTCCTTGGGTTATAATTAAGTACAATCTTTGAGGCCTATTTGCAAGTTGAAGCATTTGTGTGTTTTAATTTTTGTTTGATTCTGTTTCGGTTTAGTTTTGTTTCGTATCATTTTTGTTGCTCGAGGACTAGCAAAGTCTAAGTGTGGGGGAATTTGATAGGTGTCTATTTACGTATTACTTTTGTATCAATTCGTCCATGTTTCTTTGCTATATTCCTTGGTAGTTTTATGTTTTTGTGTGGTTTTGATGTTTGTAGGAGTTTTGGAGCAACTTGCACAAAAATGGAGTAAAACCCTTCATTTTCACCTCTGTTAGTCAGCCATCTTCTCGGATTTAATTGTATTGATATACAATGAACCCGATGACATATCATATACCGTTGAAAAGCTCTCGAAGTCTACTTTTTGGAGAAATTTACGGTTTATGAATCCATTCAGGGTACCGAAAGTTGTAATCAAAACAGTGTAAGAAGTGTAGAAATGTAATTCCACACATCACTGTAGCATGTATAATAAGGGACACTGTAGCACGTTACTGTAGCAGAGTATTTAAACACATTTTAGGGTTTTATTTTCATAACTTGAAGAGGGGAAAACGTGGGAGAGGCTGCATTTCTGGATTTCTCTCATCCCTTGGAGTTCTTGAAGGAGAAAGAAGATTTTGAAAGAGGAGGAACTACAATTCCAAGAAGATTCATCTACAAAGAAGATTTCAAAGAATTTGCTAAGTTCTTTCTTTCCTTTTCAATTCTGGAATTTCTCTGTATTGTATTTGTTATTCTGATTGAATATGCGTAACTAAATCTGAATTGGTGAGGGTGATTTCAAAGCCCTTGATATGGATTTTGTGAGTTGATTGTGTAAGAAATTGTTATCCAATTCTCTAATTGAAGTTGCTTGTATTTTCCC
>SNVD02007375.1:0-28511 GCA_013180625.2 Boswellia sacra | reverse complement strand
AAATTAACGTTTAGGGAGTATCATATTACACACAGTTTATTTAGACCTTTTTAAAATTTTTGATAAATATATCAAAGGATACGATTGAAATTTTAATAGAAGATTTTGGAAGGTACTAAGAAAAGGCTTAAATATTAGGGTTTAGGGTTAACTCACACATAGACAAACTCAAGTTTTTATATGCGTAAGATGGTTACTTAACAGAAAGCTATGCAAGTAGTCTTATAATTTTTTAATAACTCAACTTACTCATTTAGGTGCTGTGGAACAAATTGTTTATTTCTTTTAGAATTCTAACAATGTTTAATTATTTGTCTAGTATAGATATATCCAACTTGTCTCAGGTCAACTGGCTATGGCTTCACGAATGCAGTGGGAAAAATTGGTGGCATGATATGCCCTCTTGTGGCGGTGGCATTAGTGAATGGTTGCCATCAAACAGCTGCAATCACTCTTTTTGAAGTTGTAATTGTTGTTCCAACAATATGTGTTTAATTGTTGTTCCAACAATATGTGTTTGGTTCATCGCATTTGAAACCAAAGGAAAGCAACTGAGTGATACTATAGATAGTCTATCGAATTCAAAAGAGCTTGTTGCTAGTTTATGAGTTTGTAACATGCATCCTCGTGATTGCCAAGTGGAAAAGTATAATCAAAACCATTTAAATGAATACTAATTTCTTTTCCATTACATAATAAATCAATTTCAGCTTAAATGTTTTGTACCATACATTTTCCAATACATTTTATGTTAATATTAACCACATATCTTTTTCACAATTCAAAATCAATCATATATCCATATCCAAATAGGTTTTCAAGGATTTTGACAATTACTCTTATCTAAATAATAGGCTATAAAATGTAGAAAAAATTAAAATCAAATCAAAATCTTAATTGAAATCTAATTGAACTAGGAAAATAATTGTAATTCTCATTACTCTTATCTAAATAATAAACTCTGGTAAAATTCTTTTATTAAACTTGTCTGTCTTCCTCCAAAACAAAATTGAGTATATTTTTTTATATATTCCAGTTCTTCCTTTATTCCCTTTCTTCCTTTTCTGAAGTTTCTTTCACTTTGGTTACTTAGTAAAGATGATGATGGTCATTAAATATTCTATTTGACTTTTAAAAAAATCATAACTTAATATGGATAATAATAACAAACCATACCATACCTTAAGAGATCCAATAGCCATAATAATAATAAAATCTTGGTTGAAAAATAATATTAATAGCTCTCAATCTAATTTTGAATTATAAATAGATCAAAAGATCTATAATTTTATTCTTACATAAGTCATTAAAATTGTCGATATATAGATAATTACGATACATATGATCAGCACTAGCAATGACAAATAACATTATGGCCTTCTCGTTTACAGATGGCTCCTTTGCATCCTGGGCATTTTTTATAGCATTTACCATCTTCTTGATCATCTTTTCCATGCACACACGTATTCATTGCATGATCTGTACAGCAATATTCATCCGCCTCGCTGAAATCTAAAATTAGGAGAAGAATAACAATAAGCATTAGAAGAATTTGCGGATGAATAGTAAAACAATTTTTAATTGGTGACTTCAAATTGTACCATAAGGAAATTAATTAACCAAAAAATTATAAGAAACATTAAAGTATCTTCAATTTGATTCATATATGTCATAAACTTTTATTTGAGTTAATTCATTGATTATAGTCATCCTTGGAACCAAGTAAATAAAACAAATCATTATAAATATCAATGATATTTTAAGATATTAAAAATTTCTTATTATTTCAACTTTTGAATAAGATGATTATATGAATTGAGCATATGTAAAAGCTTCATTAAAATAATGTTCATAATTTTACTGCTAAAAGTAAATTATCTATCATACAAAATAATTTTTTGAAGATTAATTTTATTCACCATTATTCATATATTAAATCACATGAAAGGAAACAAAATTAAAATCATCATTTAGAATAAAAACATACCCACGCATAACATGAGAACTAGAACAAGAGCAACTGAAAGGACTTTGATTTGAGCCATCGTTGTGGGTTCTGAAATCTGCGTATTCAATGAAATAGATTGATATGTTCAGATTGTGAAGTGATACATATTTAATATTGGTTGTGAATCTATTTAATATTGGAAAAATCGGTAATATTTCCACTTTTTTTTTTGACGTCGTTGTTGTCAGTTTTATTGGTAATATTTAGATCAAATTCCTATTTTCAATAGGAATCATAGATTTTTTGCATAATATATAATTTCTTTCCATAATATATACGAAGATTCTTAGAAGTACTTTTTAGTAATAACATTTTTAATTAGTCAATTTTTCACAATAATTATTGATTTTTGTGTTGTACGTTTTATTTAACCAAGTGTTAGTACACTTAAAATAATGCATCAACAAATTGATGATTTTGGGGGGGGGGGGGTGGGGGGGCGTGGATCACATTTTTTGTGGAGTTAATTCTTTTTTATTTTACAGAATATTTATTATATTTGTGCATGATTATTTTTTTGAATTTAGAATTGGTTGATGTACTTTTAAGTTTTTTGATATATTTGTTTGATTTATTTAACTTATTATGTGTTGTGTGAATTGTTGTTAGTTGTAACTTATCTTCAATATTGAAAACTTTGTTATAAATATGTCATATATAAAGATACAAATTATTCTATTTTGTGCATAGCTAGCTAAAGGTAATTAGGACATTGTGCTTGAATAAATATCAGAAATATGCATTATTTTTTTAAGAAAGTGAGATTTTTTGCAAATTTATCTGTACTTGAATTAACATTTATGAAATATCCATCATATTTAGAATATTGCAATTGTTTTCATTCCAAAACTTCTTCTCAATATTCAATAATGTAGATGTACTCGCCATTAAAACTATAAAAGATTTTATTTCTTTTCCCAATTTACCTCAAATAATTTGCGTGAAGTGATTTCTTCCTTATATATATATAACGACTTGTATTATGAATCATGTAAAAAGAACTAAATCTTGTCATAAATCCTATAGATATGGATGATTTTTCTTTCAAAAGAAGTTAAACCATCGTGTGGTGAAGGCACTACTCAAAACTTGTGTGAAAGCTTTTCTATCATAGGTAGGGCAATTCATTATGATATATTTTTTTTTTGGGAATGAATTGTTCAACCAAAAAAATTGACACAAAACTAAATACATATTTCTATGCATTGATCCACAAAATTCAAGGTTGAAAGGATTGATAGATTGACAGCATTAAATGCAACTTATTGAGAACGATTGAATTTTGTGAGATCCAAGGTCATCAATTTATGTCAAAATGTGGTATAAAAAATTTGTGTAAAAAAAAAACCCTTCCCTTTTTTATTTACTTAACTATTTGTTATTTGAACAATTTAAGCTATATTTACTAATTGATTTTTATCATACATTCACTTATTATCGATCACTTATGAAGAAACTTATGCTTAACTAATATTTTATTGTCATATCGCTTAAATTTTATTATTTGCAAAACGCATGCTCAATTTTACTTGAGTGAACAATAAAACTCTTAATAATTAAATTTAATTATTACTAAAGTATTAAAACTAAGTGAAAACATACAATTAACCAATTTTTATAATATAAATAGTTAAGATTCAATTATTGTTGAAGAGTTTATTTTTTAATCATAGTAATTAGTATTTGTCACAAAATTTTATTCTATGATTAACACATTATTTTCATACGTATAATAGATTTTTTTTTCCATCTAGTTTCTTCACAAATAGATGATGTGTCACTCCCCAAACCTGAAAGGGTTAGAGGAGTGATCTACGCCTTCACCTTAGGGAGTTAAGCCCAATTAAGCGAGAAATGTAACATTCTACATTGCTTGGAAATGATATGTGAAAAGAGCTTAATACCTTGTGAGCACCTTAAGCTATTGGAGGTATTTTGGGTTGCAAAGCCCAAAAGCAAAAACCATGACAGACTATGTGTCTAAAGTGGACAATATCTGAGAGTGAACCAAGCTGTTGGGCCTCACGCACACACGAGGGCAACCTCTTGGATGCAGGGGCCATATCTCGAGGGTTTATGGGACCCGAAGTGCCAGACATAGTGTAAAGTGTCATGCAAACCAGGATATTTCAAATGATATCAAAGTCGAACCCATCCAAAAGTCTGGGAGCGAGGATCTAAGGTCGACGTTGTAGGTCACCCTACGGATGTAAGCCAATTAAGCATTGAATATAACACCCCACATTGCTTGGGAAGGATATGTGAGATTTTAAAAATGATATGAAAGCCAGACCCAATCATGAGATGTTACAAAGGGTATCAAAGCCAGACCCAACCAGAAGTGTGGGAGCGAGGATCTAAGCCCGACGTTGTAAGTCACCCTAGGAATGTAAGCCCAATCAAGCTATTGTTTATTACTTGGCCCCATATTTTCTATTTTATCACATGGCCTCCAAAGTTTAGATTATTGTTCTGTCTCTGCCTTTAGTTTGAGTTTTTGGATTAATTGATTCCTCAAATTATTACATGTAAATGGATGGTATGAATAGTTTATCAATTTAGGCATGGATGTTCATTTTTGGACATCTTGTTTCGGCTACTTATGTCCTTAATTTTTCTAGCGGGATTATGCAAAAGCCAAGTGATGGTGTGAAATATTGATGAGCCATAAACTTTGCATTGTGGATGGAATCCCTAGAGAAGGATTAGAAGGGCAGTTCTGCTCCTTGGGAGGTACCAAATAAATGATTACTTGAATTGGGGTTTTGAGATAAAGATTTCGCTGACCTGTAAAATACCTTGGCTAGCTTGAATCAGGCATTACATTGGCAAAATATATTTGTGGAAATTTGAGTATGTGTTAAATGGAGTGGGATAGCATTATTGTTAACAAGTGGCCAATAAATTGTTTCATTCTCCCCTTTCCGGGAAAGGATTTCTTGGCATAGCATTGTTAACTAATGGAGTTGGTTTATTAAGTGCTTTCTCCCCAAATTACATATCATTGGTGAGCCTTCGCTGCTTGGTTGGTATTGGCATAGGCAGTGGACCTGTATTCTCAACCTGGTTTCTAGAATTTGTTCCTGCTGCAAACAGAGGCATGTGGATGGTTATTTTCTCAACTCTCTGGACGCTTGGATCCATATTTGAGGCTGCACTTGCATGGGTATGTTCTTAATACTTAGTAGCAAATTTCTTGCACAAAAGATTCGAATTCAAGATTGAGATGTAATGATTAAAAAAGAGTAGAAAAACAAAGATTTTGCAATTGTATAACGTTAATGTTGTCAATTCTAACACTGCAGATAGTCTTGACAAGATTGAATTGAAGGTGGCTACTAGCATTATCCTCTGTACCATCATTTATTATGCTTCTCTTATATAGCTTTACGCCAGAGTCTCCAAGATTTCTATGCATGAAAGGCAAAACAAATGATTTGCATCATATTCTGCAAAAAATGGCTCTGCTCAACAAAACAGAACTCCCAAGTTGCATTCTTGTTACTGATAGAACCTTAGTACCTGATGAACAAGTTGATCCCCTATACAATGTTCCTCTGCTCTCCTCAGCCAGATTCGAAAACTGTAAAAGGAAATCTGGCTTCTTTACCAGCTTTCAAACTTTTTTCACCGAGATTAGCTAGAACAACTGTTCCCTAGGGACATTATTCTTTGGAAATTCATTCACTTATTATGGGATCATATTGCTCACCTCCAAGCTAAGTAGTATGCAAAGTACATGTGGCTCAATTATCATGCTTTCAGAAGCTGTGGATGACTCCAACCTCTACTTGGACGTATTTGTGGCAAGCTTGGGAGGTATTGCATGACCGATCTTCACATTCTTGCACTCTTTTTTTCCTCCTTTTCAATTTCCATTCTCATTGTGATGAAGCTCAAGTTTTTAATCAAATAGTTATTTAACATGGTATCTGTTACCATATATATATGATTCTATCATATATATGATTGATATGATTCTCTTTTAGTTAGGCATATAATTAGACAATCAATCATCATTATTGAGATTATTTTCTTTCCTTGTATATATGATTTACTGCTATATTTGTAATTGTATCAAGCCTATAAATTGGCTTGTCATAGTACCTTGTAATTCATTCAGATCAATACATCATCCTTCATTATATTCAATTTGGTATTAGAGCCATGTCTTTAATTTTTCACTCCAGCCAATTTGTACAAAGTCTTTAAGAAAAGCCAAGCCATTAGCACAAGTTACATTCACATGGTTCATTCACGGGTTTGGTAGCAAGCCATCAAGTCGAATCACATGCCAAAATCCTTTCTTGATTTGATCTCCTAGTGCTGTCCAATATCCACATGGCCAGATTATCATCTCAGGTCAAGCTATTTCTTCACATTAAAATCTCTCTTTTGCGATTTATTTTCTAATGGAGAAGTTAGATATTGCCCAACCAATTCAAGTTCTTCTTGATGGTCACAATTATACTATATGGTCTCAGTCTATGTGTAGCTTTCTTAAAGGTCGAAAATTATGGTGTTATATCACTGGGGAGTTTCTTGAGCCAATCCAACAAAAAGACCATCCAGATGAAAAATTCATTGAACGACAAGAGGATTAGGATGCAAAAAATCACCAGATTATTACATGGTTTAGAAATATATCTATGCCATCCATCAATCTCCGATTTGGTTGCTTTCATACAACCAGATCTTTGTGGGATTTTTTGTCAACCAGATACAGCACAACAGATTTGGCTCATCGGTATCAACTTCTACGCAATCTTCATCAGTTACGTCAATCTTCAGGTCAATCAATCCATGAATATCTTTCTCAAATGCAGTATCTTTGGGATCAATTGACTATCAGAACCTTCATGGTCATGTTCTCAAGATGAAACAAAGTTCTCGACTTATAGAGATCATCAACATTTGATATAGTTTCTCATGGCACTTAATGACACGTTTGAACCGGTTCATGCATCATTGCTCCATCACCAACCTCTACCTTCTCTTGACAGTGTTGTTACTCAACTTCTCTCTAAGGAAACTTATTTTACTACTTTTCAGACCCAAAATACACACACTGTCATGGTTATTCAACCCTTAATTTCCCAAGAATGCAAATATTATCATGAGACTGGACATTTTATTTGTGAATGTCCTACCCGCATTTGTTGCTATTGTCTTAAGATTGGATCAGGACGCTTTGCAGAAGATTGTCCTAAAGCTCCTCCTAAGCAGAGTCATCAATTAAAATAGAATGGTAACTCCAAGAGTAAGTCTCAATTCTCTGTTGTTGCTGCTGAAGATAATAATCAGGGTTCCAGTACTAGTTCCTCTTCCCAAACCTTTTCTGTTAGTGATCTTGAGTCCATTCTTCAACAAGTTCTTTCCAAGTCCGGTAATTCCTCAATTTTCGCTTTAACTATAACTCAGGTAATCCATCATGGTACTTTGATTCTGCTTGTTGCAATCATATGACTTCAGATTCTAATATATTTTCTTTTAAATATTGTTATTCTAACATGCCAGTTATTCATACTGCTGAGGGTTGTTCAATGCATGTTAGCCATGTCGGTCATATTTCTACTTCTACTTTAGAGTTACCAAATACTTTCTAAATTCCAAACCTCACATTGAATCTTCTATCTGTGGGTCAATTATGTGAACTTGGTCTTAATGTTGTTTTATCTTCTTCTGGTTGTTGTGTTCAGGATCCACAAATGGGCAAGGTTCTTGGGATAGGCCGTAGAGTTGATCGTCTATTTGAGCTCATGAATCTTCATCTTCCTTCATCAATATCAAATAAATCCAATATAGCATCCACTACAACAAAGTCATCCTTATGTCTTTGGCATTCACGTCTTGGTCATGTCTCCCTTGGTCGTTTACGACCAATAAAATCTAGTGGTTTGTTAGGTACAGTTTATGATGAAAATATTGATTGCTTTTCATGTCAACTTGCTAAACAAACTACTTTACCTTTTAATAATAGTGAATCTATTTCTATTGCTCCATTTGATCTTATTCATTCTGATATTTGGGGACCTTCACCAAATCTTACTATGGGTGGTTCAAAATATTTTGTTATTTTTGTTGATGACTATTCTCATTTTACATGGTTATATCTGATGAAAAATAGGTCTGAATACCTACAATCTATCGAGACTTTGTTAATATGGTCAAAACTCAATTTTCTCGATCAATCAAAATTTTTTCTTCGAGAAAATGGAACTGTTTCCCATTTTCCTTGTCATTATACATCTCAGCAAAATGGTCGAGCCGAAAAGAAACATAGGCATATACTAGAAACTATTCATGCCCTCTTAATTTCTGCCTCATGTCCAGAACGTTTTTAGGGTGAAGCTGTACTAACAACTATTTATACAACCAATCGTATACCTTCTTCTATCATTGGTAATGTTTCACCCTATGAACATCTTTTCAGTAATCCTCATGATTACAATATTTTTAAGGTCTTTGGTTGTGTTGGTTTTGTCTTTCTTCAACCTCGTGAACGCACCAAGTTAGAACCTCGGGCTCGTCTTTGTTGTTTTTTGCGCTATGGTATTGAACATAAAGGTTACAGATGTTGGGATCCTATCTCCAAGTGTCTTCGTATTTCTCGTCATGTTATTTTTTGGGAGCATAAAATGTTGTCCTCAATGTCCAAATTTGAAGTCCCTTGTATTTCTGAATCTCGTTTCTTCAATGATCATTATGTTTCATTGTTCCTTGCTGACATTGATAAAGTTTTGATTTCTGAGCCACATTTAGATGCACCTGATACTTCCACGTTGCCTACTGAGGAATCTGTTATGTCTGATGGATCTGATGTACAACCTAATCAATTTGAATCTTCTCCTATCCTTCCTCGTTCCACTCAGGTAAGAGAAATTCCAGTTAAACTTAGAAATTATCATTGGTTTTCTACCATTCTTTCCTTGTATGAACCCCAATCTTATCATGAAGCTAGTATTAACCCTGATTGACAGAAACCAGTGGCAGATGAATTACAGGCTCTTGAAAAAACTCACACATGGGACTTAGTAGATCCTCCTTCTAACAAATTTATGATTGGTTGCAAATGGGTCTACAAAATCAAGACAAAATCTGATGGCTCTATTGAACGTTACAAAGCTTGTCTTGTTGCTAAAGGGTATACTCAAGAATATGGAATTGATTATGAGGAGACATTTGCTCCAGTTGCTCGACTTACCTCTGTTAGAAGTCTTCTCGCAGTTGCTGCTATTCGACATTTCAGTCTTTTTCATATGGATGTTAAAAATGCATTCCTCAATGGCGATCTTACTGAGGATGTTTATATGCAGCCACCTCTAGGATACCCATATCCTCCAAACAAAGTTTGCAAGCTTCGTCGTGCTCTATATGGTCTCAAACAAGGACCTCGAGCTTGGTTTGCCAAATTTAGTTCTGTTATTGGAAAATTTGGCTTTACTTCTAGTTCTTATGATTCTGCCCTTTTTGTACGCAAGACCTCAAAATGAAGCATTCTTCTTCTTCTTTATGTGGATGACATGATTATTACAGGGGATGATATTATTGGTATTTCAAAACTCAAGCATTTTCTTAGTCAACACTTTGAGATGAATGCTCTTGGTGATCTTAACTATTTTCTTGGCTTAGAGGTTACTTTTGATGATGATGGGTATTATCTCTCTCAAGCCAAATATGCCTCTGAACTACTTGCTCATGTGATAATAGAACGATTTCCACTCCTTTAGAGCCTAATGTTAAACTCAATTCTTGGGATGGGACGCCCCTTGATGATCCAACTCTTTATCGACAACTAGTGGGCAGTCTTGTCTATCTCACTGTTACTAGACCTGATATTGCCTATGCTGTCCACATTGTTAGCCAATTTCTATTAGCTCCTCGATCCACACATGTCACAGCTATTGTTCACATTCTTCAATATATCAAGGGTCCTTTGTTTCGTGGACTTCATTTTTTGGCTCATTCTAAACCTCAATTGATTGCCTATTCTGATGCTGATTGGGTTGGTGACCCTACTAATCGATAATCAACTACAGGCTTCTGCTTTTTCTTTGGAGACTTTCTTATTTCCTGGCGAAGTGAGAAATAAACTATTATAGCACGATCTAGTATTGAGGCTGAATATCGTGCTATTGCGATACTACACAAGAGCTTCTATGGCTTCGTTGGTTACTTGAAGATATGGGAATCACTCATACTCATGCTACTTCACTTTATTGTGACAATCGTAGTGACATTCAAATTGCTCACAATAATGTTTTTCAGGAGCGTACCAAGCATATAGAGACTGATTGTCATTTCATACAATAACATACTGCCTGTGGTACTGTCCAACTCAGTTCAATCTCCTTTGTTGATCAACCAGCTGATATTTTTATGAAAAGTCATCCTCTAGGACGGTTTCGTGAGTTAATTTCCAAACTCAAGTTAGCTTCTATATCACCAACTTGAGTTTGAGGGGGGATGTTACCATATACATATGATTCTATCATATATATGATTGATATGATTCTCCTTTAGTTTAGGCATAAATTAGACAATCAATCATCATTATTGAGATTATTTTCTTTCCTTGTATATATGATTTACTACTATATTTGTAATTGTATCAAGCCTATAAATTGGCTTGTCATAGTACCTTGTAATTCAATCAAATCAATACATTTTCCTTCATTATATTCGATAGTATCAAAGTCGATGTCATAAGTTTAAATCCTTACATCTCAAGTATTTACATATAATCTAGTTATTAGCTCAAATAGATTTGAATTGGGGTTGTTTGGTCTACAATCTTGTGATTGGACCTTTTTGGTTAAGTTTTAGTTGAGTTTGGTTTGGTCTGGTCCATACTCTTCCTAATAATATAAAATATAATCTAGTTATTTAAGGTAAGCTATAAATATAATGTCACCATAAGCTTTTGAATTATGCAATATTTGGGTTTGGTTTAGTTTGGTCCTGGTTACATGTGATGGAACATATATGTTCAATATCGCTCTTAAGAAGGCATGCAGTATGTACCTATCAACTTAAGCTTCTGGTCAAATGATATTTGAGTTCGAATGTAGTCTAGAACATATTACACACAAAGAAGTCTATGCCACATTATATGACAATACATGCATTTGGTAGCTTAAGCTTTTTAACTCAAGAACTATGTTAGTAACATGTAACTAAAATTCATTTTCTAGAGGTTCCAGGGCTTGTTTTAGCTGCAATAACAGTTGATAGAGCTGGTCGCAGAGTTTCCTTGGAGGTTATGTTCATCTTAATTATGATTTTCCTTCTACCTCTGGCTATGCATCAACCTAATATTGTCATAACAAGTTTATTACTAGGAGCTCGCATGTGTGCCTTTGCAGCTTACACAATCGCGTGCATTTTTGCCCCAGAGGTAACTCAGCTCCCCGCACTACTTCAAGGTTTTCCATTGGTCTAAAAATTGTAAGAGAATTCCAAATATTAATTTCATACACAACATATAATAACTTTTAATTTGACCTATATTTAAGATTGTGGTTACTTTTAACCATTTTTGTGAGACAAAAAGACAAAAATATTCCCATTTTTAAAGAAGTTCCATAAACACACACACACACACACACACACAAAAAAAACTATGCAAACACTTTCCTTAACATACAACACTTCGTGTTTAAGTATATATGATGAGGAACAAGGTTCTTCAAATTAAAACAAAGAGAGGGGAAAATCAGACAGAGGTAAGGGTAGAAGATTTGGAAGAAATTGGGAGAGGAAATAGGACAGAAATTTAGGGGAGAAAGGGAAATAGATAGAAATTTAGGGGAATAGAAGAAATATAGAAAAAGTTATAAATAGAATAAGGACGAGATAGAGAGAAATAGAGAGGGAGATAGAAGGAGAGATAGACAAAGAGAGAGAGAGAGAAAGGGTAGAAAAAATTGAAGAAAATGGGAGAGGAGAAGAGGCGATAAAAAGGGGAGAATCTGATTTTATTAATTCATCTTTCAAAGCCTTCGAAACATAACAATCAAGACTCTCTCTATAATGGCCAAAGACCTAAGAAAATAAGTAAATAACTACATAAGGAAGTAAAATATTACCTAATAAAATTAAAATCAAATCGAAATCCTAATTGAAATCTAATTGAACTAGGAAAATAATTGTAATTCTCATTACAACTCAAAATCCCAAAAAATATTAAAAATATCCCTAATTGATTCTACATCAATGTATCTTATAACAACAAAATAGTTTATTTAAAGTATTTCTTGCACAGCTATTAATGTAAAATGTCATGTGTTGTACAAAAATTTCTTAAAAAAAGGAGGACTTCATCTATAAATCAACGTTTAGAGAGTATTATATTACACAAAGTTTATTTAGACCTTTTTAAAATTTTTTATAAATATATCAAAGGGTACGATTGAAATTTTAATAGAAGATTTTGGAAGGTATTAACAAAAGGCTTAAATATTAGGGTTTAGGGTTAACTCACACATAGACAAACTCACGTTTTTATATGCGTAAGATGGTTACTTAACAGAAAGCTATGCATGTAGTCTTATAATTTTTTAGTAACTCAACTTACTCATTTAGGTGCTGTGGAACAAATTGTTTAGTTCTTTTAGAATTCTAGCAACGTTAATTATTTGTCCAATATAGATATATCCAACTTCTATCAGGTCAACTGGTTATGGATTCATGAATGCTATGGGAAAAATTGGTGGAATGATATGCCCTCTTGTGGCAGTGGCATTGGTGAATGGTTGCCATCGAACAGCAGCAATCGTTTTCTTTGAAGCTGTAATTGTTGTTGCAACATTATGTGTTTGGCTCATCCCATTTGAAACCAAAGGAAAGCAATTGAGTGATACTATACGTAGTCTATCCAATTCAAAAGAACTTGTTGTTGGTTTATAAGTTTGTAACATTCATCCTCGTGATTGCCAAGTGGAAAAGTATAATAAAAAACCATTTAAATGAACGGTAATTTCTTTTCCATTCTATAGTAAATCAATTTCAGTTTAAATAGTTCCATACAATATATTTTTCAATGCATTTATGTTAATATTAACCACATATCTTTTTCACAATTCAAAATCAATCATATATCCATATCTAAACAAGGTTTTTAGGGATTTTGACATTTACTGTTATCTAAATAATAGGCTAGAAATAACTTTGATAAAATTCTTTTATTAAACTTGTTTGTCCTCCCCCAAACGAAATTGGGTCTATTTCTTTATATGTTCCAGTTCTTCCTTTATTCCCTTTCTTCCTTTTCTGAAGTTTCTTTCACTTTTGCTACTTAGTAAAGATGATGATGGCAATTAAATATTCTCTTTGACTTTATAAAAAACCATAACTCAATATGGATAATAATAATAATAACAAACCAAACCATACCTTAAGAGATTCAATAGCCACAATAATAATAAAATCTTGATAGAAAAAAAATATTAATAGCTCTCAATCTAATTTTGAATTATAAATAGATCAAAAGATCCATAATTTTATTCTTACATAAGTCATTAAAATTGTAGATATAGAGATAATTATGATATATATGATCAGCACTGGCAATGACAAATAACTTGATGGCCTTCTCGTTTACAAAGGGCTCCTTTGCATCCTGGGCATTTTTTATAGCATTTACCATCTTCTTGATCGTCTTTTCCATGCACACACGTATTCATTGCATGATCTCTACAGCAATATTCATCCGCCACGCTGAAATCTAAAATTAGAAAAAGAATAACAAGACGTATTAGAAGAATTTGCGGATTAATAGTAAAACAATTTTGTAATTGGTGATTTCAAATTGTACCATAAGGAAATTGATTAACCAAAAAATTATAAGAAACATTAAATTATCTTGATTTTGATTCATATATGTCATAAACTTTTATTTGAGTTAATTTATTGATTGTAGTCATCCATGGAACCAAATGACATAAAACAGTATAAATATCAACGATATTTTAAGCTATTAAAAAATTCTTGTTATTTCAACTTTTGGACAAGATGATTATATGAAAGTAGCATATGTAAAAGCTTTGGTTAAAATAATGTTTATAATTTTACTGCCAAAAGTAAATTATCTATCATACAAAATAATTTATTGAAGATTAATTTTGTTCACCATTATTCATATTAAATTACATGAAATGAAAATAATTTAAAATCATCGTTTAGAATAAAAACATACCTACGCATAGCATGAGAACTAAAACAAGAGCAACTGAAAGGACTTTGATTTGAGCCATCGTTTTGGGTTTTGAAATCTACTTAATTAATGAAATAGATGGATATGTTCAGATTGTGAAGTGATACATATTTGTATGGAGAAGCAGAGAACTTTCATAACTTAATTTGCATCAAAATTGGTTGTGAATCTTTTTAATATTGGAAAAATCGGTAATATTTCCACTTTTTTTTTCTTTTGACGTACTTGTTTTCAGTTTTATTGGCAATATTTAGCTCAAATTCCTATTTTCAATGGGAATCATTAATTTTTTGCATAACATATCATTTCTTTCCATAATATATACGAAGCATCTTAGAAGTACTTTTTAGTAATAACATTTTTAATTAGTCAATTTTTCATAATAATTATTGATTTTTGTGCTGTACGTTTTATTTAACCAAGTGTTAGTACACTTAAAATAATGCATCATCTAATTGATGATTTTGGGTGGGGGTGGGTGTGGGTGGGGGGGTGGGGTGGGTGGTGTGGGGTGTGGTTGTGGGGAGGAAGAGGATCGTATTTTTTATGGAGTTAATTCTTTTTTATTTTACTGAATATTTATTATATTTGTGCATGATTATTTTTTTGAATTTAGAATTGGTTGATGTAAGTTTATGTTTTTTGATATATTTGTTTGATTTATATAAAATATTATGTGTTGTGTCAATTGTTGTTAGTTGTAAGTCAACTTTAATATTGAAAACTTTGTTATAAATATGTCATATATAAAGATAGTTGTAAGCCATCGTGTGGTGAAGGCACTACTCAAAACTTGTGTGAAAGCTTTTCTATCACAGATAGGGCATTTCATTATGATATTTGATTTCAGGAATGAATTGTTCAACAAAAAAAAAAATTGACACAAAACTAAATACATATTTCTATGCATTGATCCACAAAATTCAAGGTTGAAATGATTGATTGATTGACAGCATTAAATGCAACTTATTGAGAACAATTGAATTTGGTGAGAGCCAAGGTCACCAATTTATGTCAATAAGTGGTATAAAAAATTTATGTAAAAAAAAAAACCTTCCCTTTTTTATTTACTTAATTATTTGTTATTTGAACAATTTAAGCTATATTTACTAATTGATTTTTATCATACATCCACTTATTATCAATCACTTATGAAGAAACTTATGCTTAACTAATATTTTATTGTCATATCGCTTAAATTTTATTATTTGCAAAACGCATGCTCAATTTTACTTGAGTGAACAATAAAACTCATAATAATTAAATTTAATTTTACTAAAGTGTTAAAACTAAGTGAAAACATACAATTAACCAATTTTTATAATATAAATAGTTAAGATTCAATTACTGTTGAAGAGATTATATTTTAATCGTAGTAATTAGTATTTGTCATAAAATTTTATTCTATGATTAGCACATTATTTTCATACGTATAATAGATTTTTTTTTCCATCTAGTTTCTTCACAAATAGATGATGTGTCACTCCCCAAACCTGAAAGGGTTAGAGGAGTGATCTACGCCCTCACCTTAGGGAGTAAAGCCCAATTAAGCGAGAAATATAACATTCTACTATAATCAAAGGAAAGCTGCAATCATTTTCTTTGAAGTTGTAATTGTTGTTGCAACATTATGTGTTTGGCTCATCCCATTTGAAACCAAAGGAACGCAATTGAGTGATGCTATACATAGTCTAGCCAATTCAAAAGAACTTGTTGTTGGTTTATAATTTGTAACATTCATCCTCGTGATTGCCAAGTGGAAAAGTATAATAAAAAACCATTTAAAAGAACAGTAATTTCTTTTCCATTCTATAGTAAATCAATTTCAGTTTAAATAGTTCCGTACAATATTTTTTTTCAAGCATTTATGTTAATATTAACCACATATCTTTTTCACAATTCAAAATCAATCATATATCCATATCCAAAGGGGGTTTTCAAGGATTTTGACAATTACTCTTATCTAAATAATGGGCTATAAAATGTAGAAAAAAAACTGTGATAAAATTCTTTTATTAATTTATCTTCTTCCTTTCTCTGGTTTGCCTCTCATTTTTCTTTGTCTTCTCTCTCTCTCTCATTTACCCTTTTATAATTATTAAAAAAAAAACCCACCACCAACAACAACCATTATAATTGAATTAACAATGGCAAACAATACCCTTATTTAATTTAATAAATAAAATATGCAAATTTATTGGGGAAAAAAACTACCAATTAAATTGTTAAAACCCCGTATTTGTTTCTTGATAAGCAGGGACGGTCCGGACGAAGCCAGAAATTATTTCTAGAGGGGGCAAAATTGAACAATAAGAAAAGAAAATAAATTAATATAAATAAAATATAGTTGTAAATTTAGAAAGTTTATGAAATTTTTAGTTAGCATTATTTGGTGTATAAATTAATATTTACCATATCAATTTTAAGTTCTAATTATAAGAGAAATGATAAAATAAAGCAATCAATAATATAACTAAATAAAATTTTAAACTTATTAATTCAAAATGATCTTATCTTTTTAAAAATAAAAATAAAAATAATAGAGACAAAAAAGATAATGAGTGATAATGGAGAAAATATTTAAAAAAATTTGTTTAATAAATAAGATGTAAATAGAAATATATACACGTATATATATCTATATATATATATATATAACAATATATATTTTTAATAATTGAAATAATATTTTAATTTTTTTCCTTTGGCTCAGGAGGGGCAATTGCCCTTCCTGGGCCTATGATAGCTTTGTCCTTGCTGATAAGTATTAGAGCTTTGGGCCAAGTTGGTATACGATGAGAAAAGAGTGTGTATTCACATTTAGGAATCTAATAAATTTTACAGCCTATTGTGTGTGATTACATATTCACAAGAATCTTGAGCCAATCTTTGCACCTATTAGGCAATGCTTTCCAATTTACATCTTCAAGAATCTTGATCAATTGAAAACTTCTTACTATGATGAAAAAGGAGTTATCCCATCTCATGCATTCATGAGATGCTCATGAACTTGCATATTTGAGAAGGTAAAATATCCATGCGATGCTTTGTTAGGCATTCTCTGCTAGATCTTGTTGCTTGGTTTCAAATGGTAAAAGTTATCTTATATTGAATAGTTATAAGGGGAGATCTTGGGTTTATAAAGAGGATTGGTCTCTCTACCCACTACTCTTTTAAATTAGACACCCCGTTCCTCAACAGTCGTATTGGAGCCAAGCCCACTATCAGAGCAAACTGTGAATATGAAGATTTGGGCCTTAAACATGAGTTTGTTAGAAGAATAATTCCAAATGTGTCCCACTTTATTTCTTAAAAAGTTTTTAATTTTTTTTTTTACCCACCTAATGAATATGGATATAGTTATTTCTTAAAAGTTTTTTTAATTTTGTTTTCTTTTTTATTCACCAATGAATATAGATTTGGTTATTTAGGTTAGTTATATGCTTAGAATTACTCTTGTAAAAATAGTTCGTAAGTTGAGCTTTATCTAACAATTTGAGCTTTTAATTGATTACTAACTATTTAGAAGCTGTGTTTGAAATAATATCGACAAACATAAATGCAAAATTTAGTTTGTATTAGATCAAGAAGACTAAAGGTAATCATAGTTTACAACTCCACCTCCACTATGATTGAAAGATGAATCCTTCAAATCTCATTAGGACTAAAATACTATATCCAAAATATTATATCAAATTTTGCAACCTACTGGCTAGGTAATAGGCTGGGCTAACCATTTTTCCATCTAAAGTCTATGGTAATTGTTTTTTTATCTAAAGTCTGAATTTTGCTGAATGTCAGACTTCGGACTTTTTTACGTTGATTGTTTTTTAGACTGAACACTTTTCTCAAATAAAAACATCTTAATAGAAAAAGCTACATTTTCTAGCTTTTATCTAAAGGGAAAAATATCTAAATAGATTGCCTATTTTTTATGTTCTAAAATACTCTTGAAAATTTTATTTAATTCCTTTTTAGTTAAGTCTTTA
Organism: Boswellia sacra; assembly: GCA_013180625.2. Taxonomy (NCBI): domain Eukaryota; kingdom Viridiplantae; phylum Streptophyta; class Magnoliopsida; order Sapindales; family Burseraceae; genus Boswellia; species Boswellia sacra. The sequence continues at coordinate 10,300 of SNVD02007375.1, read as the reverse complement.
AATAATTTTTTCCTATCTTTGAACCCTTGAGCTATCACAACACATACCAATGGCATTTACTGAATGAGTAGATCTAGTGTTTATGAATCAATTGCGAGATCAAATTGCAATCAACTCTTTCAAGCATCAAATTAATCTTTTGTTTTTAATATTCTATTGTTGAAATAATTTTTGAATACTCATTTATTATTTTTTATTTACATAGTCACTAAAAAAATTTCATATTGTATGTGAGACACATTAATCAACAATTTAATTTTTTTTTTATTTTTGCACTATAGTACTTTAATTTTGATTTTGTTGTATTGATTATTTACAAATGTTTATATAACACATATACTTTGCAATACATATAATACTAAATAAGAGTATATATGTCAAATTAATAATTATTAGATGTTTTTAATTATTAAGAACAATCAACTTAAGACTTATTATAAGATCATAAAATATACAAAACAATCATATCATTTAGATATCTATATTTAGGCCTATTTAGATTTCAGGCAAAAAAATGGTCATGTGAGTCTTATTGCAATAATTGTATTATTAATAAGAAAACTACACACTTTTTGAGTCTCTTAACATTTTCTAATCCAATGAAATATTTCCGAAATCTTCTGCAACTAAAAAATCATTTATTTTGTTTTCAGATAGATATTGAAACTTATATGATAGAAATTTGAAAGTAAAGGGCAAGTCAATCATTTTAAAAATAATATGTAGTGTTTAACGAAATAGACCGCTGATGCATAATGCATTTGAACGTGCTCTCATTCAATTTGAAAAGCTACTGGAATTACGACAATATCCACCGGGTTGAACCTACAAATTAACACTACCATCTTTGGAAACTAGCAACGAACCCCTTGCTGTTAGTCACATTGAATGGGTTCACTTTGTCTATGAAATACCAATTTTACCCTTACTAGTTAATCCTAAAAGTTATACCAATAATAGAATTAGAGAAAAATAAAATAAATTGAATTCATAGTGACTAATTACACCAAAATTAATTTCCCTTTTCTGCCCCCTTGTTCTAAATATATCAAGTTTTGTAAAATTTAAAGCTTAAATTTTCATCAAATCTATCTTCATAATTTAAAACATGATATCAATTAACTGATGATATCTATTAAGTTAATCGATACTGTATAAAAAGTATAATTAAAATCAATGAACCCAATCTATGTTTTGCACTCCATTTCCAAGCCCAAAATCAATTCATGGTTGTTGAAACTCTGCTGCTGTAGGGAATTTTTTTTTTTAACTCGACGCCGTTAGTTTTCAAATTTTTCTGTTATTCACAAAACCTCCGGGTGTCATAGGTAATTTTTCCTAAAATTAAAAATTATCAAATAGAATATCCGCCAAGTTGCAGCTTTTCAGTAACTACCAAGTTTCTTGGCGGCTCTTTAAACAGAGTTGTTCCGTATCTTAGCATGTGGATAGATTGTTTTCCTCACTTCCTTGTCACCTTTTTATACATATTTTTACTTGGTTGTGCAGATGGATGATCATGAGAGTCATCATGAGTACACACTGGATGAAGGGCTTCTTGCCATTCGGCTTGGGAAGTTTCAATATCTTGTGTTTGCGTCCGCTGGACTTGGCATCTTTGCAGAAACGATGGAGGTTATGATGCTCTCCTTCGTTGGACCAGTCGTGATGTCCGAATGGGCACTCTCATCCGGCAAAGAAAGTCTATTTTCTACTATTGTGTTTGGTGGAATGCTAGTTGGAGCATATTTATGGGGCATTGTATCAGATAATTATGGCGGAAAGCAGGTACCGCTTGTCTTGTTTTCCGTCTTATTAGATGTCTCTCTCCCTTTTTTTTTTATATATATTCCTTCTTGTCCCTCATGGCCATCAGGGCGAATCTAGGAGTTCTAAGCTGGGGAGTCAAGTCAGAATGGTAGAAATTAGGGGGTCAAGAAGTATTTTCTTTTAAATGTACCAATATTTTCCCATTGGCCCCTAATTTTCTACTGTATCACTTGGCCCCCAAAGCTTAGATTATTGTTCTGTCTCTACCTTTAGGTTAAGTTTTTGGATTAAGTGATTCCTCAAATTATTACATGTAAACGGATGGTATGAATAGTTTATCAATTTAGGTGTGGATTTTCATATTTGGACATCTTGTTTCGGCTACTTATGTTTTTAATTTTTCTAGCGGGGTTATGCAAAAGCCTAATGATGGTGTGCAATATCGATGAGCCATAAACTTTGCATTGTGGATAGAATCCCTGGAGAAGGGTTAGAATGGCAGTTCTGATCCTTGGGAGGTACCAAAAAAATGACTACTTAAATCGAGGTTTTGAGATAGAGATTTCGCTGACCTGTAATACCATGGCTAGCTTGAATCAGGCATTACATTGGCATAATATATTTGTCGAAATTTGAGTATGTGTTGAATGGAGTGGGATAGCATTATTGTTAACATGTGGCCAATAAATTGTTTCATTCTTCCTTTCCTAGGAAAGGATTTCTTGGCATAACATTGTTAACTAGTGTAGTTGGTCTATTAAGTGCTTTCTCCCCAAATTACATATCATTGGTGAGCCTTCGCTGCTTGGTTGGTATTGGCATAGGCAGTGGACCTGTATTCTCAACCTGGTTTCTAGAATTTGTTCCTGCTGCAAACAGAGGCATGTGGATGGCTATTTTCTCAGCTTTCTAGACGCTTGGATCCATATTTAAGGCTGCACTTGCAATGGTATGTTCCTAAAACTTAGGAGCAAATTTGTTGCACAAAAGATTCAAATTCAAGATTGAGATGTAATGACTAAAAAAGTGTAGAAAAACAAAGATTTTGCAACTGTATAACGTTAATGTTGTCAATTCTAATACTGCAGATAGTCTTGACAAGATTGAATTACAGGTGGCTGCTGGCATTATCCTCTGTACCATCATTTATTGTGCTTCTCTTATACAGCTTTACGTGAGAGTCTCCAAGTTTTCTATGCATGAAAGGCAGAACAAATAATTTGCATCATTTTCTACAGAAAATGGCTCTACTCAACAAAACAGAACTCCCAAGTTGCATGCTTGTTACTGATAGAACCTTAGTACCTGATGAACAAGTTGATCCCCTGAGCAATGTTCCTCTACTCTCCTCAGCTAGATTCGAAAACCGTAAAAGGAAATCTGGCTTCTTTACAGTTTTCAAACTTTTTTCACCGAGATTAGCTAGAACAACCGTTCTCCTATGGACATTATTCTTTAGAAATTCATTCACCTACCATGGGATCATATTGCTCACCTCCAAGCTAAGTACTATGCAAAGTACATGTGACTCAAGTATCATGCTTTCAGAAGCTGTAAATGACTCCAGCCTCTACTTGGACGTATTTGTGGCAAGCTTGGGAGGTATTGCGTGACCGATCTTCATATTCTTGCACTCTTTTTTTCCTCCTCTTCAATTTCCATTCTCATTGTGATGAAGCTCAAGTTTTTTATCAAATAGTTATTTAACATGGTATCAAAGTCGATGTCATAAGTTTAAATCCTTACATCTCATGTATTTACGTATAATCTAGTTATTGGCTCAAATAGATTTGAATTGGGGTTGTTTGGTCTACAATCTTGTGATTGGACCTTTTTGCTTAAGTTTTAGTTGAGTTCGATTTGGTCTGGTCCATACTCTTCCTAATAGTATAAAATATAATCTAGTTATTTAAGGTAAGCTATAAATATAATGTCACCTTAAGCTTTTGAATTATGCAGTATTTGGGTTTGGTTTAGTTTGGTCCTGGTTGCATGTGATGGAACATATATGTTCAATATCACTCTTAAGAAGGCAGGCAGTATGTACCTATCAACTTAAGCTTCTGGTCAAATGATATTTGAGTTCGGATATAGTCTAGAACATATTACACACAAAGAAACCTATGCCACATTTTATGACAATACATGTACTTGGTAGCTTAAGCTTTTTAACTCAACAACTATGTTGGTAACATGTAACTAAAATTCATTTTCCAGAGGTTCCAGGGCTTGTTTTAGCTACAACAATAGTTGACAGAGCTAGTGGCAGAGTTTCCTTGGTGGTTATGTTCATCTTAATTATGACTTTCCCTCTACCTCTGGCTATGCATCAACCCAGTATTGTCATAACAAGTTTATTACTAGGAGCTCGCATGTGTGCCTTTGTAGCTTACAGAATCGCCTGCTTTTTTGCCCTAGAGGTAACTCAGCTCCCCGAACTACTTCAAGGTTTTCCATTGGTCTAGAAATTGCAAGAGAACTCCAAATATTAATTTCATACACAACATATAATAACTTTTAATTTGACCCATATTTAAGTTGGTGGTTACTTTTAACCATTTTTATAAGACAAAAAGACAAATATTCCCATTTGTAAAGAAGTTCTATATATACACACACAAAAAAAACTATGCAAACACTTTCTTTAACATACAACACTTTGTGTTTAAGTTTATATGATGAGGAACAAGGTTCTTCAAATTAAAAGAAAGAGAGGGGAAAATCAGATAGAGGTAAGGGGAGAAGATTTGGAAGAAATTGGGAGAGGAAATAGGACAGAAATTTAGAGGAGAAAGAGAAATAGATAGAAATTTAGGGGTATAGAAGAAATATAGAAAAAGATATAAATAAAATAAGAACGAGATAGGGAGAAATAGAGGGGGAGATAGAAGGAGAGAGAGAGATCAAGGGTCGAAGAAATTGAAGAAAATGGGAGAGGAGAAGAGACAATAAAAAGGGGAGAATCTGAATCTATTAATTCATCTTTCAAAACCTTCAAAACATAACAATCAAGACTCTTTCTATAATGGCCAAAGACCTAAGAAAATAAGAAAATAATTAAATAAAGAAGTAAAATATTACCTAATAAAATTAAAATCAAATCGAAATCCTAATTGAAATCTAATTGAACTAGGAAAATAATTGTAATTCTCATTGATACTCAAAATCCCAAAAAATATTAAAAATATCCCTAATTCGTTCTAGATCAATGTATCTTATAACAACAAAAGAGTTTATTTAAAGTATTTCTTGCCCAGCTATTAATGTAAAATGTCATGTGTTGTACGAAAATTTCTTAAAAAAAGGAGGACTTCATCTATAAATTAACGTTTAGGGAGTATCATATTACACAAAGTTTATTTAGACCTTTTTAAAATTTTTGATAAATATATCAAAGGATACGATTGAAATTTTAATAGAAGATTTTGGAAGGTGCTAAGAAAAGGCCTAAATATTAGAGTTTAGGTTTTACTCACACAAAGACAAACTCAAGTTTTTATATGCGTAAGATGGTTGCTTAACATAAAACTGTGCAAGCAGTCTTATTATTTTTTAATAACTCAACTTACTCATTTAGGTGCCATGGAACAAATTGTTTATTTCTTTTAGAATTCTAACAACGTTAATTATTTGTCCAATATAGATATATCCAACTTATATCAGGTCAACTGGCTATGGCTTCACGAATGCAGTGGAAAAAATTGGTGGAATGACATGCCCTCTTGTGGCGGTGGCATTAGTGAATGGTTGCCATCAAACAGCTGCAATCATTATTTTTGAAGTTGTAATTGTTGCTCCAACAATATGTGTTTGGTTCATCCCATTTGAAACCAAAGGAAAGCAATTGAGTGATACTATAGATAGTCTATCCAATTCAAAAGAACTTGTTGCTGGTTTATAAGTTTGTAACATGCATCCTCGTGATTGCCAAGTGGAAAAGTATAATCAAAACCATTTAAATGAACACTAATATCTTTTCCATTATATAGTAAATCAATTTTAGCTTAAATGTTTTGTACCATACATTTTCCAATACATTTTATGTTAATATTAACCACATATCTTTTTCACAATTCAAAATCAATCATATATCCATATCCAAATGGGTTTTCAAGGATTTTGACAATTACTCTTATCTAAATAATAGGCTATAAAATGTAGAAAAAATTAAAATCAAAGCGAAATCTTAATTGAAATCTAATTGAACTAGGAAAATAATTGTAATTCCCATTACTCTTGTCTAAATAATAAACTCTGGTAAAATTCTTTTATTAAACTTGTTTGTCTTCTTCCAAAACAAAATTGAGTATATTTTTTTAAATATTCCAGTTCTTCCTTTATTCCCTTTCTTCCTTTTCTGAAGTTTCTTTCACTTTGGTTACTTAGTAAAGATGATGATGGTCATTAAATATTCTATTTGACTTTTTAAAAAATCATAACTTAATATGGATAATAATAACAAACCATACCATACCTTAAGAGATTCAATAGCCATAATAATAATAAAATCTTGATAGAAAAATAATATTAATAGCTCTCAATCTAATTTTGAATTATAAATAGATCAAAAGATCTATAATTTTATTCTTACATAAGTCATTAAATTTGTAGATATATAGACGATTATGATATATATGATTAGCACTGGCAATGACAAATAACATTATGGCCTTCTCGTTTACAAAGGGCTCCTTTGCATCCTGGGCATTTTTTATAGCATTTACCATCTTCTTGATCGTCTTTTCCATGCACACACGTATTCATTGCATGATCTCTACAGCAATATTCATCCGCCTCGCTGAAATCTAAAATTAGAAAAAGAATAACAAGAAGCATTAGAAGAATTTGCGGATGAATAGTAAAACAATTTTTAATTGGTGATTTCAAATTGTACCATAAGGAAATTAATTAACCAAAAAATTATAAGAAACATTAAAGTATCTTGATTTCGATTCATATATGTGACACCCGAAATTTTAAGTGAGTTTGACTTACATGTATATTGTAAAAATATGTATTATTAACATTATGAGGTATGTATATTTATATATGGAGAGGGATGAAATTAGATGAGAGATGGAAGGGTGTGAGTGAAAAGCTAAGAAAGTGTGAGGGCTTAATTGAAATGGTTGTGTGATGTATATCTATAAAGCATGGGATAAGTCTAGAAAATTCATTTTTCTTCCTCCTTTCTCTTTGAACGTCCAGCACCCTCTCTCCCTTTTTTTCCCTCAATTTTTCCATGGAATCAAAAAGAGAGGAAGGAAACAAGAGGCCAAGATGTAAGAATTCACTTCTCTCTCTCTAACTCTAGCCATAACCATGCAATTGAGTGATGGTTTATTATTTTTTTGTGATATTTCATGTCAGACATATTCTGTAAATGGCTAGAAAAACATGAATTAGAGTTAATTATGGATGAATTTAAAGATTTGATGATGCTAGGAAGTTAGAAGTAAAGTATGAGCATGAATCCTGCAGAGTTGCTTTTCTGAACAGTGCTAAGTCCGAAAATTCCTATAAATTCCATGGTTGTTTGCTGACTCTGAAATTTTTATATGATAAACTAAACACCTCAAGGAGTTTGTAGAATTTTGAAACACTTGAAAATTCGTAGTGTGTGAATTGTAATGAATTTTTGAATTTCTGGTTCGAAATTGTGAATTCCCCTGTTTTAAAACAGGGTAGGCAGAATGAACTCAATTTGAGGGGGCAAATATTTGTAAAATTTCGTGATTTTTAATAAAAAAACCCTTGGGTATGTTTTCGGTTAGACTGTAAATTTTCATGGTTTTTAGAGTTATGTATGAATTGTTATGATTTTTCAAATCTGGACTTAAAGAACTGTGAATGTTAAGTTTCAGAACAGAGTATGTGAAATAAATTCCGTTTGACTGCCTTGGCCTCCTTAGAAAATCATTATTTTTGGTGTAATGACTCTTATATGTGTCTAGTTTTAGTCTGAATTTTATAAAATTCTTCCAAATTTTACTATTCAGTGGAAAGGTCTGCAGACAGATTTGCTGTGTGAATGAAATTAAGGATTTTCAAGGGGTATATGACCTTATTTTGACTCAATAAAATTCATGGACTATAATATATATGTCTATTTGATTTCCATGAATTTTGGTGATGATTGGAAATGAATAACCTCTTATTATAATAATCCAACCAATATGTGTGTGTGATAGAGTTTAATAAATGATGTTATTGGTTGGTTGAATTGTTGTTAACCTATAACGGATTTAATGACTTCTAAATGGACACTAATCAGTGTGTCATGACTATGGCAATGATTACCAGAGAGGAAGGAGAAGAAGAAGAGATGAACTTTAAACAATTGCTTATCAAGAAATACATGAAAACAAAATTAAGAGGCGAGGCTAACCAGGTAAGTAGCTAGACCCTCCTGAGGACACAATAGATGTTAACCTTTAATGAAATGTGTTTAATGATTGTGTTCGTGAATATATGTGAAATGTGTTGATGGAATGTGGATGGGGCCATGAATACATGGACCTTGATATAGGAAATGATTTGATTGGGGTTTATAGTGATTTATGAAATGTGTGATTTCACACACTTTGATATGTATGTGATTGACATGTTGGTATAAATTCTATGTGTGTGAGATATAGAAATGTGAATGTGCCCTCATGTAGGTGAATTTATTATGATATGGCTTGAATAACATTGCCAATGAAACGACGTATGTATGTGAAGAATGAAATACATGCCAAACATTCGAGGATACTATTTCCTCATGTGAGATGGTATGACAAATGAATGTCTGAAAAACCATGTGTATTAGAGTGCCATGAATGTGTACGAGTAGAAAATGAATGAGATTGGTTATACATGGATATAGTTATGCAACGATGTGATTGAAATACATCGAAGAGTAATGGAAGGGTTGGCACTAATAAAGAATTCAATGGGGTTCTATATGTGTAGAAATGATGTCAATGTGTGGACTGTGCACATCCATAAGTGTATATAAGATATGTAGGCTTATTATGTTTATGAATGTATATGTGATTAATGAGAAGCCTACGTAGAACCTCAATTATGATAGTGAATTGTAATATTGTGATGTGTGAAGGCATGTATAACGGTGTGATGTGTTATGAATTCGAAATTACATGCCAAGCCCATGGGAATATATTGAATGTCGAATGTGAAATGTGATACCGTTAAATGCTAGCATTATGATGAATGAATTGTGATAAGTTGTGATTGGGTCAGAAGCTTGATATAATGAGCTTCACTTATGTGACTGAAATGTGAAATGTGATATGTGAGTGAAAGCTTAATATAGAGCTTCACTTATGTGACTGAAATCTGAAATGTGATATGTGAGTGAAAGCTTAATATAGAGCTTCATTTATGTGACTGAATGTGAAAACTGATATGTGAATGGCATGCCACAACTTATGATATTTGGCTCTCATAGCTTGAGGGGAGTTCTGGACCATGTGTTTCCCTACATGGGATTCGGTAGCATGGGCCCGGTATCACCCGGATTGTCAGACTAGCCTCGAGCTATTTCAAGTGTAGGCGTCTGAATGTATCCGTACTGTTATGTACTCCCATGGCTTGAGGGGAGGTTTGGACCATGTGTTTCTCTAGACGGGATTCGGTAGCATGGGGCCGGTATCACCTGGATTGTCAGGCTAGCCTTGAGCTATTTCATGGGTAGGCCTCTGAATGTATCTGTATTGTTCCATATCCTCATGGTTTGAGGGGAGGTCTGGACCATGTGTTTCTCTAGATGAGATTCGGTAGCATGGGCCTGGTATCACCCGGATTGTCAGACTAGCCTTGAGCTGATTCATGGGTAGGCCTATATATGGGAACTGACTGTGAAATGAAAAGTCCTACATTGATTAGAGAGCACTGTTCCTAAGTATTTGTGACTGTATTGTGGAAGCTTCCGAAATTATGTGAAATGGATATCCATATGAACAATGTAGCTAGCTTATGGAAGCTCATGTGTGAATGATTTATATGTTTATGGGAGCACATGAGTATGTGATAGACTTGTGAAAAGTTGAATTGTAAATGAGACATGTGTATGTAAATGGGTGTATGTGATGAGCTTTGACATGGAAAAGCCATGCTTGATTACCCATAGACATGTATTTACGGAATTAGGAATGTGAAGGGATAAGTGAGTAATTGGTCTACGAAATTGGTCAATGATGCAAGGTTGGCGCATGAGCACCATTAAATGGTGCATGAGAGCATCTTTAACCGACCTAAAGAGGTATAGATAGAGAATGGCATCGCTGTGCCATACTTTCCGCACTGGAGCGCCAATTGCACCGACTCAAGTAAGAAAGAATAGAGAGTTGGCGCATGCGTGCCTTTCTTTTGGTGCAGGAGAACAGAACTGAAATTTGTAACAGATTAGAAATCAGAAACTCGGCACCATCGTGCCAGTCCCCTTATGTAGGGCGCGATCCTTAAACAGTGAAATCAATTTTCTGACTTTCTTAGTAGGGCACTGGTGGCTTGTATACTAAGAAAT